>JAAGNO010029552.1:0-33914 GCA_033439905.1 Ceryle rudis
AAACACAGAACAAACCAAAATTAAAATAATAATAATAATAATAAAAAAATAAACCAAAATCAAACCAGAAGGCACAAATATAACCCCACAAAAAATAATAATAAAAAGGTGCTTATCCTTTTGCTCAGAGTAGTGGTGAGTGGGTGATGGCCAGCAGAGCTGCCCTCCCGGGGTTCAGTTAACTATATCCAGACTCATGTTCCTTCCTTCTAGCAGTTCTCTAGTGGAGCTGGAGAGCTCCTGTTGTAGGCCTTCTTCATGTGGATGTTGCAAAGATTTGATGGCCTTCATATATACCAATGGTAAAAATTGTGTACTGAGTGCTCTGGTCTTTGAGACACAAGGAGCAAATTCTTAGCTTATATACAAGGGATTAATGCTGTGTACATATACAAAAGAGCTAGCCTATAATGTTGGGGGTGCTTAGGGATATTGTTTAAGGGGTAGACTTGTTAGTGTTAGGTTGATGATTGGACTAGATGATCATACAGGTCTTTTCCAATCTAGACATTTCTATGATTCTAAAGAAACAAGAGAAAGTTTTGCATTTTTACTTCTAGGTAGAATGGAAATCCTGTGGGGCATATCATCATCTTCATTGTTCCAGCTGTCTGACTCAGGCTGCTGACGCTCTCTTCTGCAGCCTTCACATTCTGCGTATTCCTGTGACCTGTAAAACGGCGTTACTTGAATGGCTTTATGCAAGTGTCAAAAGCTTTGATAGTCTGGAGTGTACAAAGGTTTTCTTTTTAACCTGTTTTTGATAGCTTTTAACTTTCTTGAGCAACTACTTTCTAGAATCAGTGTGAACTCTGAAGAACATAAATTCAAGGAGTAATAGTAGCATTATGTCCGGAGTTGTGTTTGCAAATATAGCTAGTGAAAAACACTGTTATCTGTATGTGGCATTTTTTTTTTTTTCAAAGAGATAAGAACATACTTTGTATAAAAGCTGCACAACAACAACAAAATTAAAAAGATTGTAAGTAAGACGTCATAATTATAGACAATTTTTCATGTATGATATTTTTCAGTGTCTAGGCAATCATAGCTGAATAGGCTTTGCTTGGTACTGTTTCCTAAAGTATTTAGAAAAATATCAGAGCACTTAAATATGTTTTTGGTAGAAGATAAGCCTGCAGTCCAAAATAAAGCTATAATGTGTGCAGAATGGGTCGAATATTCCTCTACCAGCTAACTCTGATACCCTCAGACCTACTATTTAACTATTTGTAGGCTTAAGCGTATCACAGTCTTCAATTATTCTATCCTGTGTATGATCATAATACATAATGTTAGAAATAGTAAAAGGTACAGTTAAGAGGGGCAATAAGATTATAAGTAGTAGCTCTGCAAATATTAGTATCCATTGTAGGCTGTGCATGTTCAAGTCACACAAAGCTTTTGCAAGTAGAAAATACAAATACAGACAATACTGTTAGTAAAAAGATTCAGATTACAGGACAGGGGCCAGGAAACCATCCTATTTGCAAAACAAACAGAAATCATACTTGTTATCCCTATATATAAGATCACTTTGTATTAGCCAAAGATACATTCATGCATCTTGCACACAGAGCAAGATAATGTAATAGTAATCACACTTGATTAACTTGTCTATCACAAGATATTGTAATATTAGCAATGAGATAATAGCAAGTGGCGCTGAGCCTAGGTTCACATGGGTGTTCTCACTTGCAGATGCTCTCATAGCTTCTTTCAAACTTTATCTCTGCAAGCAGGTAAATTAAGGAAGATTTTCACCCCGATTGTTTGACCAAATACTGTTCTTACAAAATGTTAAGTTTAAATGTAAATATTTAGGCCCTTTTTCCATTTTTTAGTGATAAAGAAAATAATCTTATTTCATATATTCTGCATCACTGTAATAGACAAAATTGCCTATGTCTCAGCAGCGATCCATTATACTTTGATTTCCCATTGTACTGCAGATTTAAAATTTGAAGTAGAATTCTTCTCTTCTTGTACTATGTACTTTTTTTGGAGTGACAGCCTCAAATTCTCCTGATTCCCAGATGTCTTTAGTTCAACATCTGTATTGCTACAGCCATAATATCAGGGTCCAGTCCAGGCTGCAAGACCTGCTTGAAACACTTAGTTAAACCTACAGGGATCCCGTCCACACCACTGTCCTCTCTCCTCCTCAGTTAGAGGGGCTAAAGCCACCTTAGGCATTTCTGCATGAGCTGTTACATCTAGAAGCTTCCGTTTCATTTGTCTTAGTTGTGTGGAAGCTGTTCAGTACCTCTTACTGCAGATGGAGCTGCATTCCAACAGAACTGTATTTCTATCATTTGGGAAACATGAGTGTAATTGTATACCATATTAGGACAGTTCTGGAAATATAAGAATAAATGTTACAATTTATTTTAGTAGTTTTACTGCATTTGAAAAACTTACCTGTCTGAAATGTTACTGATAATATCCTTATAGCCTTGTCCAGCCAGCTGACCTGGCCGAGGGGAATTGTGTGTACTTTCTTGATCCTGCATGTTTAAAATAAGAAAAATCTGTGAAAAAACAGTACATAGAAAGATCAAGATTATAGTTACTTTCATCAAGATTCTTTCTTACATCTGATGAAAAAGTTTCCTTTACTCAAAAAGGAAAGGGAAAATAGATTAGTTTCTACTTTCACAAGTATGTAACTTTGATTCAGCATTGCAGCATCTACTAGGAGTAAAAATCCACATCAGCTCTTTTTGAGAGTTTCATAACAGTACAGTCTTCAGATATCTCTACAACTTAGCATACATGACTAAACTTTGAAAAGGTTCGTGTTATAATCCTTTCTGATTTCATAAAGAAAATGCAATCACAGGAGTCATGAGTCACACTCTACACTTCACCTCCCATCTCTTAGCAGAAGGAAACAACACTATCTGAGATGGAATTGTTAGTAATAATTTCCTTTTTTTACCTCAGACACAGTCATGCCAGATGTTAGAAGCAGGGTGCTCTGCTGAAAAAGCTCTCAACTAACAGAGAAGGCAGACCCTTGATCACCCTCCACATGCAGTATAAGCAATAGTATTGGTGGCTGTTTTTCCATCCTAGAGAATGATAACTGGGTGCTGCATTTAAATAATGATGCAGGACAACTGCCATTAATATGTGGAACTGTATTCTTCTCAGTTGTAACACTTGGTCAATAATTGTTTCAATTTTAGTTCAGAATGGTATTTCTTCTTCTTTCTCTGCTTAATATTCCAGATGCACTCAGAAGCCACCCTGGCATGTTATACGGTATAAACTACTGAATGCCATACAGCATCTTAACAGTAGCTGCCACCTAAACATAATTTTCTTACTATTATGCTTGTATTTCCCCATTACAATAGGGGAATTCATGATTGCCTATTTAATGGTGAATTCATTTACCCAGTATCTACACATGCTGACCACAGCATTTGGAGAATGTTATATTAATTTTTGTTTTCTGTTTGCCAAGGAAAGGTAGGTATTTTACTGGTGCTTTTTTTTTTTTGCATCTGTTTATTTCAGCAGCTGGTCATTTTCTAAGTCTACATCTTTGGAGTAGGTGGCAGCTGTGCTCTGTGAAGTGAAGCATAAATAGTTTCTATTCATAGGAGACAGCTAAAGGCTGTACGTTTCACCAGTCTCTAACAATTTAGTTCCAACATCCATTCCAACAGTGTACTTAAAACTTCCTCAAAAAATTCCTCTTCAAGGTTTTCTCAGCTTATTCATGTCAAGGATTTATTCCATTTTTCTTGTTTGATTACATTGGTTGAAGCAGGGTTTTGGTTTTTTAATTTGTTCTGAAGGATAAGATGTCTTTAGCTCTCACATTTTCTGATGAGCAGTTTTATAGTTCTAAACTTAGAAATAGTAGATGGTGTAAAATTTGATGTGCAATGTCCTGCTCAGCTTACTAAGATTTAAAAACATAACCGTATTTGAAGAAGTTTGGGTGCCTATGAGTTATGAATATTGACTAGAAATCTTTTAAAGTATATTGTTTTAAAATACTGAAAAAAAATGGTAAAAAGAATAAATTGTTCATTCCAATATTATAAAGTACCAGAACTAGACTGGTGTACGCAACCTTCCTTTCCCTGCCCTTTTAGCATATATATCATACTAATCATGTGCTCTTATCTCCGTGGAATCCCCTGACTCATTCAAATGCTAGCAGCTCCAGTCATTGCAGCACACTTACCTCACATTAATCTTTCTTTCATTAAGAAGGTGTGATTCTTGCCCGCATTACAGCAAACCTATTTTGTAAATAAACATAGGAGTACATTGCCTGGTAACTTCTAGAAGCCTGATTCAGATTTTACCTTGGTGCACATCTGGCTGGATTCTTCTTCTTCCTTGAAAGTGAAAACAGGCTGAGATTGCAGGCTTTCCTCAGTACTATCTGAATATCAGAAAACAAAATCAAAGTGAAATGCCTATAAAGCATGAAAATATAAATCCTGTTCTTCTGTGCCACCCACACCAGATGACTTTGATAATGGGAAAGGTACTGAGATACAGTGCCAGAAACTGTCATGGATTATCCCGTTCATTGATGTTCTGAGGGGGTTAGTACAGCACAAATGTCATACATCACTACTGAAGAAGCCAGCATAATTCAAGTTGCCACAGGATACACTGAAGTAGATCCCTGGATCAATAGCAGTTATAAAAAAACTAAAATAGAATTTAAATCTGCCTTCCCTAGCCCAGCCTGTTCCTTTGCAATGATAAGGGACAAATGCCAGAGATGAACTTTGATGACAGTGCTTCTATAACACCATAGGGTTTGCTGGTCCAGGCAAAGAGTTTAAACTTTCTAGCAACTGTATAATTCACCAATGTCATGTGAGATGCAAATGTATGTCCCCACAGGTAGTTCTTTGACTTTGCAGAGCTGGAGAAAAAACTGGTCTCGCTGAAGTGAAAGGGGATATTTCCATAGCCCTTAATAGAGCAAGAGCTTCAATCACCCTTTTTGTAACTGGCTATACTTCATCATTTTTCACATCATTTACTCCCCAGATTAAACTAGAATAGAGCTGGGGCTGTGAACATCCTCCTTCTAAGAAGGTGCTGAGCATAGATTTTTCATCCTTATGGAAAAAATTTGCTCTTAAAACACACAGGGTAGCTTCCAGTAAGTGAAGGAGTGTCCAGTGCTTATGACACAGCCTAGGAGTTCAAATGGATTAGGGATCAGTCTAATGCATATTGAAAAGTTGAGATCCTTGAACCCTAGAGGCAGCTTCTGCCTTACAGCAGAATTGCCTAAAATGCCCATGCAGGAAAGGTTGCATCATTAAAGCTGACTAGATGCATGAATGTTTTTTGTAAATATGTCCGGAACCCACAGTCAGCTCTGAGTGTCTTCCTAGTCAGCTGGGGAGAAAGTAAATAGCAATGGCGGTGGCTTCTTGCTTCAGAAGATTTGAAATAAAGCCTCCAATTTGTAACCGGCAGGCCAGAAGGTATATTGAGGAGAAATCGTATATTTTTCCCACTGAAGTTTCTCCACATCCTAGGAAACATTTCAGTGTTCAAAGAAACAGGAATTTGAGGAATATAAACCCATAATACATTGGTAATAATATATACTTGCTTCTACTCCCAGCTTTAATTAATATTTAAATTTTGAGTGTTCAGTAGAGCAGAGCCTCCAGCACAAGTTTCTTCCATTAGAGTTAGTCAGCTAAGTACTGTCCTAGTCTGGTGGGGGTGCTTTCACGTTAATAGCAATCAACCTGAGCAGAGGCTTCTGGATTTGAACATGAGCAAACACAGAGGGGAGAGGAGTTATCTGCTAGGCAGAACAGGAGGTGTAGTGCTTTTAAGAGATAAGGTAGGAGTGTTGGGATGTGAAATCTGAGGCAAATTTATTTTAGCAGCTGGGTCAGTAATTGGCTGTGATTGCATTAGTAAGTTTCATAAATTGGGTGAAATCAGACCAGGAAACTTCATGAATTAAAATCATGAACTGAGTTAAAGTGTCTTTGTAACTTTGCCTCCATTATTCCTAGACTTAAAAAATCATGCTTGGCTGTTCTTTCCATGTGGTCCTATGTCTTGGATAGCTTAGCCAGATCTGCAAATCAGGACGAAGAATGTGTTTGTACCTATAGCTATGAGTCAGGACTAACTGTAAAGTTAATAATGCTGAATTGTTTTGCTAATAGGAAAGCTGAATTCAGGCAACGCATAATCCTGCTTTTATTGTATGCTGCGAGGTTGTGGCTGCTTACCAGGTTTTACTTTTGTGTTTGGGGGGGAAGGTATAGTGTTGCTGTCATTGCCTGAATAAGCCCAATGCAAAGCCATGCTTCGGCAGACGGTGAGTTGAACGGTGCCTCGAGCTTTGCGCAGCAAATCTATAACTGTTTGACGTGACAGACCAGACACGAAAGTCTCATTCACCTGAAAAATACAATGATAAGTACTTCTAGATTCCCGTAACAGAAAGGGTTTTTTTAATTGTATATCCCAGCACTGAGCAGTCTTTCTATAACTTCTTTGCATTTTGTGTGTCCTCATCCCCTCCCATATTTGTAACTTGCTTGATCTTCTCCTCTCTACTTTTACTGTGATTGCCAGTAGCACACCACAAAAGTATAGTCTGCATCTCTTCTGAGACACTAAGAGAGCATAGTTTCTCCCACTCTTCAGATGGAATATGGAGGAGAGATGGAAGTAAATAAAAAATAGAAAATTAAACATAAATAAGGAAAAACGTGGAATCTGTAGAAAAATAATTTGGGGTAAAAAAAAATTTTTTTTTTTTTTTAATGTGTAATGCTCACTAGGCAATTACACTATGAAGTCGTTGCATTTTATTGCTTGTCCTGCTATTCTGGGTCTGCTTCTTTACTCGATTGGCCAACAGCCACCTCCAGCTATGGAGAGGCCCAGTCCCACAGAAAGCTGAACTTCAGGTGAGGGGTGGAGGGGACCCAGAACAGCCCTGACCACCAGGAGCCAAGGGACAGTATCTTCTACATGTTACTGTGCCAAGCAGCCCCAGATTTCCAATCTGAGCTAATTTTATATTGAACAGAATGCTCATTATAGAGTAACTAGACAAAATGTAGGCCGTAACAACAAAGAACAAGCATTACCTTAAGTAGGATGTCACCAACTTGAAGCCTCCCATCCAGATCTGCAATGCTGTCTGGGCTGATGGCTTTTATTAGAATAGCCCTGCCATTTCTTCCTCCTACCAGTGCAAAACCTAGGCTTCCATTTTCTGCTTTTTCCAGCTCAATCTTCATAATGAAGTCCTACAATAGAAAAGGATGCAATGTACAGTGGAGTTTATTCAGGGCTGTGTTTTGTTTGCAATCCCATTATACTTCACGGTCTTCACAGGTTGATGTTGACAATGGGATATAACCTTCTCTTGAATAGGTGTATAGAGCTTCCAGGGATTATCATAACAGCTGCATGCGTGTATCAGAATGAAAATAGTACATACTTATTTCCATAATCTTTTCAATAATTGCTGGAGGGGAAAATAACCTCTAAGTGCAAGGAAATGTACTTTTGTAATACTTTTATAGTATATCAAATACATAATCTTCATTGACAAACCAGTCACTGTGATCTCCTGTGTGATGGTAACACAGTACCTACTCCTCTTCTATTGTTCTGTAATGAAAGTCTTAACCTTGCAACCCCAATGTAGCTATCTGTTTGGCTTTAGTACTTCACTGAGCTTTAAAATCAGCTGCTTTTTTAGGGCCAAATATTATGTCAGAAATAGCAGCAACCTAGAAACATTTATGACTTGCAGCATGACTAGTTCCAGTATTGCAAATATCATCCTCAGAAATTATTTTAGCAAATTGAACAGATAAACCATCATGGATTAAATGGTGTGGAAGAAGCAGTAATAGTGACGACTTAATCAAAAGTGAAAATCTTATTCTCATTTTTCTGCCAGGTTAGAGGTCTAATTTTAACAAGAGACAGACCTATTTTTGCAAACTGCAGTCAAGGGAAAACTGCCAAATCTATTCCCATGGAATATCAGTCCCAATGTGTGTAATTTCAACTCCAATTAACACTGTTTTCCACAAGCTTGCACAATGAGAAGTGAAGTTTGCACTTGTAAGAATTTTGAAGCATTCCATGTTGAGTATGGAAGTAGTTTCTTTTTTCAAGGAACACAACTATGTGTTTTAGGAAGTCATCATTTAATAAATGGCATTATGGTTTATGACACTGTTGCTTAATATTCCAAAGGGTTCGAGCAGTTTTTGGAGTCCAAATCTGAGAATTTCAGAATGAAACATATCAATCTCAGGTTTCAGATTGTTGTATAAAATGCTTCACAATTACAATTACACATTTTTCCCAGAATCTCATGCTGTGACTTTCGGTAATTTTTCCTGAGCTACTTTCTTTATAAACTAAGGATTAATCTTGTAAACTGTTGAGTACTCTGAAGACCTAATGGAGGAGGTCCATCATATGAGTCATGTTTCTATTACCAAGCTGGTAAAACAGTGAAATTGTACATTGAAAAGCAGCAGTAGAAGAGTCTGACCCCAGGAATTGCTCAGTGGACTAGTCCATGAATGCTGAAGCAATTCAACACTTCACAGTACACTCCACAATTGCACTATATTCACATTTGCAAAGAACCTGGAGAGGAAGGAAATATATTAAATATCACTACTGAAAAAAACCTTGATACAGCTCACTTCACTTGATGGACCATCTCACACTTGATAGAATTGTCACTCACCTTACATTCTGGAGAATCAGGACTGTTTTGCTGAGTGTCACAGTTTGTTTCCTCAAAATTTTCCCCTGAGAAAAAGCAGCAACAATTTTTACACAGTTGAACTGATAAAATATTCTACAGTGTAACACTCAAATCTTATTAAGAGACATAATAGAAAAAACATCTTGTATTTGACATGTAAAATGGAAAAAAAGTCCTTTGGATTTATGTGGGCTTACACTCTGGAACTGTGAACTGAGCCTTCTGCACATCATCCCTGTGGACTTTTTACGTCCCAGTTAGCAAGTTCAAGACAAGCTTTAAAAGCTGTATGTTACAGGGTCAGAGACACCCGAGGGACAACAAGTAGTGTATAGATGTTCTCTGAAACTCTGAGCGAGGTGGTTTTGTTTTTGAAGAATTCCCAGGTGCTGCCAGTACAACTTACAGACTTCTTTTCCTTCAAAGAGAGGGCAGAAAATTTTATAAACTCTAACTGAAAAATACAAAGCTCCTTACCATGCTGATGCAGCAGATGCTGTTCTTGCGAATTCAAGTTTTCATTTGAGAAAGAAATACTGGCTTTCTCTGTCTCAGCAGGTGGCCCTAAAAGCATACATGTAGGTTTGTTCTGACAGGCCTCCTGCTAACCTTCTTATATGCAAGGGAATGTAAACTCTGTGCTTAGATAATTAAACAAGGCATCAATATCCAATATTGATACTATATGAGGCAGTTTGAGACACTTGCCTGATTAAGTTTGCCAGTTTGCACAGTGATATAAACAGTTCTGTCATGAATTGCAGAGCTATTGCAACCCAGTGTTGCTATTTTTAAAATTGTCACAACAATCAGAGATCAGACTGACTCATTCTAGACATGTGGCAATGTTCAGGGAGAGAAAGAAGCAGGGTGTGTTAGTGTCTCCAGAGATGGGTATTGTAAGAAGACAATGTGCATTTATTCACATTCCCACCTCTACCCACCCGATTTTGGGGTTTTGCTTTATCATATCTTGCTGATCTTAGCTGTCTTCTACAAAGTGCTCTTAATGCATGAATTGCAGAAAATTATGAGTGTTCTACTGGGGTTTTTTAAGAAAAAAAGTTGCTCCTTGATGCATTTGCAGTTTTAGTATTTTTGTAACTAAGAGAGTCTAGAAAATGAAGGATTGCTTCCTTAATAGTAAATTATAATAGAATTACCTACAAATCTATCAGAGATGATAGCACACAGAACACCAAATACCAAATTACTATAGATTTTTTTTTTTTTAGTACCTTACTAAAGGGAAGAATCTTATTTTGTAGGAGAGGCAGGTAACAGTACCACTGTAGAGTTCATAAATCTGTATAAGAGGTGGATCAGATCTGGTAAGCTATTTTGAAGTTGTCTTGAGAAATCTTGGAATCTGCAAAGCTCATCAAGCAAGGATGTGCAAGCAAGATCCTAGCAGAGTATGCATTTACCATGTTTTACTTATACCACAGTAACTGAGAGTACACATAACTTTATCTGTGTCTTGTAGTAAATTCAAAGCAGCTTGTTAAGTGAAATAAGCTGATTTCAGCTTATAAAAATAAACACATGGCTATAGTTGTAGAGTAGGAAATCTGTAACCAGCTTGACTTTGAATAATTTCTTCAGGTAGCCATGTGCCACTATTCAGATGAGTGTAGGCATATGGGCAATTCTGGTACAGGGCTACTTTTTCAGGTCGTCTTTGCATGATTAAACAAAATCAAATATCCAGTCAGGTAAATGAAAATGTGGGGAGGCCTGACTTACCGCTGCAGCCAAATGTACACTGGGTAGTATTTACTTGCATGGCTAATGGAATTTCCACGCAGTGGTGGAGGCATGATGCAACCTCTGCCTGCTGAGACTTCTGCTGCTTGAGCAGTTCTGGTCAAGTCTTTGTAGTGAAGATGATTGCTGAAGTTTTGTGCCTGTTATGGTTTTAAATATCATCCCCTGATAGGAATGCTCTTATGTTAACTAAAGGGTATTGGTGCTGCCTGTTTCTGATTTTCTGTAGATTTATTGATAATGGTTTAAAAAGTTGGTCTAAATGATGTAGTGGATTATATTGAATAGCGGCTCAAAAACTGCTGAAAAACCCCTTAGAGGATGGTTTCAAAAAAAGCCCTGGATGTTGAAATATGACCAAATAAAAATTTCATCTAATAACAAAAAAATAGAAACTATGCAAAATGCAATAAATCTTTTTTTTTTTTTTTACAGAAAACTATACACTTCATTTCTACCTTTAAAGAGCTACCGAACTGTCTTCAGACCCTTAGAATGGCCACATGAGAAATACCTAATGCCACATTACAATCTGTTAATGTTTTAAATGCCATGAATCAATACCTTAGGCTTATTTCCAAAATCAAAACCAAGTTCTGAACTGAGAAAAACCCCAAAATATTACCCTTACTTACTATTTTCCTGCTCTATAGGAACCACTGGATTGCCATTTCTGGGGGCAGAAAAAGTGAAATGTGTGAGCCATTAAGAGCTGCATGCTTTGTGAAACACATATGAAAAATAGTTTTAGAAAGCCAGTTGTCTAAACAGTAGTTGTACTTGTGTGATTTTGTTAATGGTGCTCTCTTAAAGAGCATTTATATCAGTCTATAAAATATTTGACTGTATTTAATGACAGTGAAACTCTTTGTTTAAATGGATTGGGGAAATAAAGAACATGTTCAAACATATGTTCCATTGCAGGACTCCTTTGTGGTACATTTTGAATTCATCTTCAGTTCCCCCTCTATTAAGTGGGAATGATCTTATGTGACTTCCTCTACCTTATTTCTCTTTGTCTCCTTAGACTGCACAATCTTACAGTCAGGGTGTGTTGCTGACTACCTGCTTGTACAGCAAGAAGTATAATGAGGCTGCAGTTTCTTCATCTGCTAGAGCAGTGCAAGTTAATAAAACATTGATACAAATTTGAACTACCTTAGGACAGCTGTGACACGTACTATTGCTCACTTTGGTTATGTAACTTAGTTATTTGCATGCTTTTGGGTTACAAATTGACTTTACCTCTCAGATATTTAGAAGCTCTTTCTCTATCGGTCCAGGATCTCTGCTGGTCCTATATCAAACTACAGAAGACAATAAACCTCAAGTGCAGCCACAAACTGATGAGGGAAGTCCTTAAGTTCAGGATATTGATTGAGCCTGGAATGACTTTTTGTTACATGCTACAGATTAAATGCTGAGTTTTTAATACCTTTCTAAAATGCTTGGCTGTTGAAAGTAACTCGGAGTTTCCCATCGGAGGTAGTTACTTGCCTGGAGTTGTGAATCTGAGATTGTATGGAGAACACTGGCACTAGTGGTGGAAATATAAAGATTTTTCCCTAGAGAACAGTATATCTGCAAATGGTGGCAAGTCTCACAGTTAAAGGATTTGCATTTGTGTTTGGATGATGAAGTCTGAAGAGTTCTCATTTGTGTTTTATGAGTCTACTTGTACTCACCGTGTTAGCTGTTAGTACAAGGAGTTAAGATACCTTGTTGTTATGTATCAGGTTGCAATATTCAGAACTTTTGAGGTAAATACTTTTTTTGTAGTTTGTCTTGTTTGTATTGTTTTACTTGTTAATGTGAAATTTAGAAACTGCTTCAATATTAGGATTGAGCATGTTCAGATTTACCTTGTTCGCTCAGATTTACCTTGTGGCTTTGATTTGGACATTCTGGGTGGCAGCTTCACACACTCTCACTGCATCATCCAGGCTAATGCCCTCAGTCCGCAGTCCACAGATGTAAACAATCTGATCTCGTGGCTGCAAACTGCCTTCCACACTGGCAGGAGAGCCAGGCACTATGTCTAGCACATAAATACCTTGTAACTTGCTTCCAGCTCCTCCTGTCAGCTTCAAGCCTAGAATAATGCAGAGAAAGCATCTTTTGTGGCAGTGTGTTTTGAATTTCACTGTCAGTGACATACAGCTTAGTGGAATAGATGTGGGTCATTGGAAGATGGGCTTAACAAATCACTGACATTATAAATAACAGTCTTGCCCCAGTGAGATAGGGTATAAGAGCTGGACTGGGAGAGTGAAATGCAATTAGATGTTAGAAAAGTACAGAAAAAATGTAAGTGTAAAGTCCATCTTCAGTAGTGCTTTTCTTTCACGTGATATTGAATAGTCATTTGAATAAGACACTTAGCTGTGTAGCAGTAAAGCCCTCATTACCAGAGTGCTTAAGTGCCTCGCAGCAATGCTTAGAGTGGCATGAGGAACGGAGGCATACGACAACTGAGGAGGTACCTATACAGTGCAAAACTGAACTGTGCAACAATATTCAAGCAATCCCTGAACAAGCTATTTTTTTCTGAAATGGATTTTCACAATGCTATACCTGAGCAAGTATAGTTATGTTGTTTCCTGGATCTACAGTTGTGTGTGCAGTACTCACCACATTCTGCAGAAATATCAAGATACACTGTGAGGATTTCTTTTATCACTTGTATTACACAATGTAGGTAAAGCCTTGTGTCTGTGGTGAATCAAGGATTTTTTGAACAGCAAACTATTTCCCTAAACCATGGCTCATCTTTCTCGAGCTTTGCTTTTTCTTTTTCTTTTTTTTTTTTCCCCCTCCAAATAGATCTTTTTGTGTCTCAGTAGGTAGTAGACATTATTATCTAACTACCAACTAGTTCTAACAACTTCTGTATATCAGTAACACAAAAATATGAGACTGGAGATCTGCTAGAAACTTCAGCTGATAGGGTGATAATACAAAGATCATTTTTCCAACTATCTTCATCAGTCTAATAGGAGATAGGAGTTTTTCCCTTTAAGGTCATGTCCAAATTAAAGCTCTCTGTTCCTTGGTCATGGGTGGTGGAGGAAGAGCATAAAGGTCTCAAGGTCACTCAGGATCATACTGATCAAAGACCATAGTTGCTTATGATTATCTTATGATTGATGTAATCTCTGTCCAAAATAGTGCTCTACACACCTAGCTGTCCATTGGCACCTTTTGTGAGAGTAATTTCAGGAATCTCATCTGGCCTAATAGAGGGATGTGGATCACTGTCAGCTCGACCAACCACAAGGTGCAGATCGGGAGGAGAAGTCTGCAGTAAAGTCAAGGCTTCATTGCATGGTAAAGATGTGACATCAATTCCATTCACCTAAATGACAAACCAGTAAAACAATGTCATAGATCTCATTGACCATCATGTACACCTCCCTCCACTCTAAATTTTGCATATGAACTTATTTTTCACTTATGTGTTACTGCTTTGCCTGTGGTATTTATGTCAGTGAAGGCAACAGTTAAGATTACGGTAAAATTGCGCTTTTTTAACTTTTATTTTTCTAAATGGAGAACTTTCAGAAAAACAGCCCTATTTTTCTTGAAACTCAAGGTCTTGTAGAAAAAAAAAAGACAGTCTAATGCAACAAACTGAAGATGAATCAAGCTGAAAACAGGCTTTATCCATACACTGCAAAGCATACTCCTGCATGCTTTGTATGTCACCTATCTTATTCCACTAATTCTGTTTATGTCATTTAGTCAGGAAGACATATAATGTGTTGGTTGTCTTGCAGTGCTACCAGATGATTCATGTTACTTGCCTCATCATACAATCTATTCAGTCTGAAATTTATCCTACTGAAGTCAGCAGAATTACATTTATTATATGATTAATTTGCACTTGCATGCTTAAATATGTGATAAACTGAACCTTACAAAAGCAAGGATGCTAAAGCCGAATGACACTGATCTGCAAATATTTTCTCCCCTGTATAAATTCAGAAAATTACTGTACCATAATGATTCTGTCTCCCCTTCTTAGTCTTCCATCAGACAGGGCAGGCTCATTCAAGATTTCATCAACATACAGGCAGGTGTCCACTTTATTAAGAACTACAGAGAATCCATAACCATTGTTCTTTGACTTTGTCAAAGTCACAAAGATCTCAATTTCCTATTAAAATAAGCAGAAGATACGTCTGATGTAGGCTTTTCTGTTGCCTCATTAACATCTTCCATTATGTTTTACATGCATAGAGGAGTTGGATCCTCACATGGTATAAATAAGAGCATACATGAGGGCTTCTCTGATCTGTCACTGCCTTATTCTAGAATTAATTCTACTCTTTTTACCTAGTGAAGCTTCATGGTGATTGATTGATAGGGCCTAATGAGGCAGAGAATGCCATCAGAGACTGGAATTTTCACATTTTAAATGTGTAAAGAAAGGCTTGCAGTCCTCTTTGCTGACAAGTATTACAATAGGAGGGTCCAGAGATTGTAGTTATTGTTGTTCCACTGAAGGAAACGGCTGGAGCTAAATTTTGTCCTCAGTGCTCTCAAATTAGTAGGGATTCAGAGCTCACTAGTGTCAGCAGAAATGCAAGATGTTCATCATTTGGCAGCACTAAGCCTTATATTTCGAGTAGCAATTAACACAAGGATCATGCTTTCTTATTGGGGCATTACAGTAGTATCACTGTAAAAAAGTGATTTTTCCACGTGGGCTTAAAACACAGCAGAAGAAAAGCAAGTAGCCGACTCCAATTAATTTTAGAGACTACCCGAAAGCATTCAGGCCTTTGTACACTGGGAATAATACTACAGAATGCTGGAAAGTTGAAGAAATAGTAAGATGGCAAGAACAAGGAGATGGCCTTAAGGCAGATGGTAAAGAATTCTGGAGAGCTGACCATACTGAAAGGTCTGCTTTACTTGAAGATTGTGAACAGTCAGTAAAGTAGAAAGAGCCATGCAGAAATAGCATAGATAATGAGTTAAAATTAATGTTTAAGAATGTTGCATTATGAAATTGTTTCTTTTCCCTTGTATTCTACCTGGTAATGGTCTGGTGCCTATCACATACCTTAGCGCAATTTTCCTTTTCCTTCTCTTCCTCTAGTTCTTCCAAATCTTCCCATTCATTGTCACTGTCATGTGTCTCTCTATCAGGCAGGGATGTTGAGAAGGGACCACAAATACATGGTTGTGGGGTCACCGTTGTTGCAGACAGTGCCTCGGAGCTTCTTCCCCGTGAGCGTGAGGTCATTGAGCTGATAGTGAGATACTCTTCATCAGTAGGGGTTAGAGGGAGAGTTTCAGGCATACATTTTGTGTTCAATAGGTCACCATCACTCTTATTAAATATGCGGCTGGAAAATAAAAAGATTGCAGTGCTGGGGTTTTCCTCCATATGCTTTATTAGATGGCCAGTGCTTATACATGACCTTATTTTGATTTTAACTCAAATACTAGTTATGGTATTAAATTGCTTTCTGGGTCCTCCAGTGTTACTATAACATAAGTAAATAAATACAGTTAAAATATTAAAAATCTTTCAGGATTTGAAAACAGCCTTTGCAAAATTTTCATTTCTAGATAAAATTACTAAGGCCTTTAACTTGTCTTTCCACTAATCCTTTCTGTTCTGGTAATTTATATTCCTTTGAACAAGGAAAGATGATTAAAGTGGAGTGGTTTGTCTTCTGTGTGCCAGTGGCTGGTATATCCAAAAAAGTGTAAAAGGCGGCTGAGTCCATTTGCACCGTATTTTATTGTATAACTTTTCTAGCTTGGGGAGAAGTTTTTGGTGCCCAGTTAAGTCAGCTCTGAGGAAACTGAAATTAAAAGTTCATGTAATAAATAAGAAAGTCTTTGTTTCCTGGGTCAGCCAGAGCCTGCCCACTGATTTCTAACTGCAGCCAGCTTCAGCTGAACAGCATAACTGATTACAGTACTGCACCACTCGTACAACTGTCCTGCAGTGCAGACTCACAAAAAATTCTAGTAAGATGAGAATAAGTAGAAACAGCAGATTAGGATAGTCAGAATAAAATGGTAAAACAAAATCTTCAGTAATCAGCAGTGATTAGAAGCACATAGCCCTGTAATTAACCAGAAGCAATTCACTTTCAAAATTCTAAGAGCCAAAAGAAAGTATGTAGAGCAGATTTCAATATTCCTTACCTTTTGGCCCATCCAAATTCACATGGTGAGTAGCAGTTATGCTTCATTTCTTCCTCTAGAGAGTGGAAGACTTCAGAACTGGAAGCTTCTTGGTGAAACTTCCAAAGATGCTTATAAAAACCTTCCCTGGGAGTTGCAAGTTTCTCTATGGGCTTCTCTTGAAACTCAGCTTCCTGCTCTTCATAAATTGAGCTGTCCTCTTCATGAGGCTCGCTGAAATCTGCTGCCACTGGAGATTCCAGGCAGTCTTCAAGGTCTGGAGAGGTGCTACCTCCATCACTGGTAGACTGATCCATACTATTTCCTACCTCTGTGCTGCCTGGTATTTCTGTCACAAAGTCCTTAATTGGAGATGGTGCCGGAGTCTATCAAAATAACAGAAAGGTTAATGTAACTCCCTTTTTATCTCCCATCTTCTTTCCTTTAAGAACAAAATAATTTGAAGAGGCAATATCAATAAGCATCTGAGTGTGAAAATATCAAATGGTAGCTGGAAGGGAGGTTAAAATAGAGGGAGTTACTCTCTCACTAAATAACCATTTTGTCCTTATGCTTATCTTCCACATTCTTCAAGAGCTCCAGCCAGGGAACTGCTACACAGGTTCACTTTTCCCGATATATTCTTTGCAAAGTTCTTTATTTTCCTCTCACTTTTCACAATTATATAGCTGCCTCAAGCCCATGAATTGTAAGAGCTGCAGTTAAGAATATCTGCAGCTTCTGACTGGGGATCTAGTAGACTGTTTTTAAAAGCATCACTAGAAGATCTGCTTGGGTATGTGCTGTTTCACTCCAGTGACAGTAGTGCCTCTCCAAAGTTGTTGGACTGGAATAAACATATTTCACATCTGTCAGATTTCTACTCTTCTGGTTTCTAAGGAAGAATCAGTTGAACTCTAGAGGTTGAGTTGAAACCAGAAAGGAAAGAAATGGAATATAGGGCTTTGGAGAAAAGGGAAGGCTGCATTGTTCAAACTGGATAGAAAATGTAGCAGCGTTTTTTCAGGTTTATGGAGCAAGTTTACTGACAGACGCTTTGCCTTACCAGGGCACTCTGCTCTATTTCTGGAAGAACGCCTTTTGGTGGTCTGCAAAGTAGTAGTGTGACTTCTGGAGGAGCTCCTCTCAACAAGTGCAGGACATCCTAAGCAGGAAGAAGGAATATTAGATTTCTTATGAACACAGTCTATAATACATGTTATTTTACCAGCTGTGGTGGAGACAATTTTTATTCTGAATGCCAGATTCCTAGTATTTGTGTCTTTCAGCAGTGTCTGGAGGCCAAAAGTCAGTACTGTATTGTTGTCATATAAATGGACTATAGTTTTTATGTTAATGTGTATCTACAGTAAAGCCGGTTCTGTTTACAAAGTTTTGTTCAACCAACAGACATGAGTTTAAATAAGTTTTTCTTTTTTTGAAGGAAACAGGATTTTCAGACATATTCATTCAAACTGCATGTGATGGAGACAGATCTTCAGTCAATTATATGAGCATAGCTCCCCAGACTGCCATATTAACATAACCAAAGCAAGACTTTCCCAAAGCCCCACCTCGATGTAACATCTGTTCAGTGGCATTCAGCTTTTAGCTATAGTGGGAGATGAAATACTTAATCTAGAGGGAAAAAAAAAATGCTCTAGGCCAAAACCCTCTGTCTGCCCCTTTGTACAAACTGAGTAAAAAGGCAGTGCTAGAAAAGAACAGACCAGTTCAGAAAAAAAAAATTAAGTACAATTACAGCACCCCCCGCAGACGTCTAGGACTCACAGCACCTTGTCTTTTGCCCTAGCTATTTAATGATATGAGTGACCTGTCAGTGGGAAAATTGCATGATATCATCATTGCTGTTTGTTACCAATCTTACCTATTCAATGCATGTTCATATGCAAAACCCAGGGATTTTTCATGAGGCAAAAATATTATGATGAAAAACATAAATCCACATGTCGTCCTTTTTTATGATTTAATTTTTACGATTTAATTTCTTCATGTAAGTATAGAATTTCTCATTCCAGGTAAAAAAGTTACAGTAGATCTACCTGGTAAAGATCTGCCTGGTAAAGGCATGGTAGTTAGCATGGCAGTACAAAGCATAAGTGACCATGGGGAAAAAAAATGTTCCAATTATGTGTAACAGCAACAAAGACTCCAACAAATTAACAACTGGTGTGCATCTAGCAATAGACTTTGTGCATCACTAGTCAAAAGTTATAAATTAAATAGAAGAAGAAATTATCTGTAAGAATTCTGTTAGGAAGGAAATTCTCCATAAGAATTCTAGAGATTAATCCCATACACAAATCAGATTCATTATATGCAAATTCTAACTCCTTCTGGTGATAATTAAGTTTTAAAGCAGTTTCATCCCATTGTCTTTATTAACATGTTACCCATCCAGAGTCTCAGTGATAGTACTGCCTGGTACCTGATACAAGAGTCCTTGAACAGGTTTCCCATTCACAGCTAAAATGATGTCTCCGACTTCAATTTCACCATTCTCTTCAGCTGGCTGCCCTGGAAACAGTCTTTTGATCCTGACAATAGCTCCTCCAAAGTGTTCACAAGCATCTCCTTCCATTTGCAGGACACTAAAGCCGAGGCCTCCAGAATTCTTTGTCAATTTGACTTCAAATGTATTATCTGTTCAAAGCAGGGATCGGAAAAAGAGTGGGAGCTGTGGCATATGTATCTCCTAAGGAGCTGACGAAAATTATGCCCTTGGCAGACCTTTTCCCTGTGTGCCTCAGGGGTAGACCTACTGATACTAATGTCAAAAAGAAGGGTTTGGTGTTGCTTTGAGCCCTTGAAATTGCAGAGGCAGAATGGGGAGAACTGAATGCTGTTCTTCTGTGTGTTCATAGACTTAATGCCATCTGGTACAAGACCATAAAGGGAGAAGCCTTTTGTACCAGCATAAAAAAGTTCAAATGCTATCCTTTTCTGACACTCTTCTGTAAATGCTGGAGAGATCTTACTATCCTGTAGCTGCCTGATGTTAGTTTGGGTCCCGCACTAACCACTGTAACCTAGAACCAGAGTTACTGCTCTTCTCAGATGAGAACAAGAGATCAGCCATTTCCCAAATACTGGGCTTACAGCTGAACCCCATTCTGCTAGGGCCAATGTAAAGGAGTAACTTACCCATGGGAAAGTATGTTCAGACTTAGTGTTTATGAGACAGCCTTACAATAAAAGATACAGCATTTATTTGTTGGCTAAATTCAGTGAAAGTAATCTCTGAATCTTCTGCTTTTAAGGAGTATGATGATGGTGGTCTCCAGTCCTGGCCCTGGGGCAGCAGTTCACTCTAGATTCACCACTGACATGGCATCAGCAGTTGTTCTGGCAGTGCTCTCTTTGGGTAACAGACTGGCAACATCAACACAGCTGTTTCCTGCCTGAGAGTGCTACAGAGTACACTCAGGGACATCCTCTGCCAGCTCATGAAGGCTGAGAGATACAGTATTTATACCTAGGATAAATTCAGCTACATCTAGCAACTGTAACTCTAAGTATATCAGAAATATTTTGTTCAGAGTTGATTTTTTGATAATACCATTAATACTGCACATTATATTTTTATTTAGCATGTGGTTTTCCTTCCAACCCACAGAAATTTCACAGAATTATTTTCATTCATTCATTCCTTTCTTGCACTTTGTAAGAAGTCACCCTGAGTTCCTTTTTTATCACTCACCATCTGTCAAAAAGCAGTAGTCCTTGGTACCATCTGTGAAGGATGTTGCCACAGAAACAACTGCACATTGGTCTTCTTTTCTGTCATTAGCAGTCAGGCATAGCTCTGGTAATTGGTAGCTTCCCCTTTCTAGAACCAGCTTGGCAATCTAAACCAATGATGAACAGGTTCCAGTTACACAAAACACACTGAGAACTAAGTCTTTTTACTTTTCTTTTTAGGAGAATGGGATTGGATGGGGCGTGACAGAAGTTTCTTTTGGCCCAGCTTTTTTACTGTGCCTCATACTAAGTGCAGTTTATTCAGCTGGGTATCTTACTGAGCTTTGCTTTTGTACAAACCTGGCCAGATTTCTTAAGGTGTTCCACAGCCTGTTTGTGGGTGATGCCACAGAGGCTGATGCCATCTACTTCCAGCAGACGATCACCTGAGGCAAAAGAAAACAAAACAAAAAAAACCAAACAAGCAAAAAAGATCAAGCTGCTTTGATGCTCAGGTTCAATGGGTGTAAACTTTGAGGCTACCCATGTTGCAATAGATCTTCATGGTTACATGTGTCAAATTATGTTTCTATGAAAGCAGTACTGCTTCCTGTATAGCACTTAAAACATACCAGGGTATTCTGTAAGTAAATGCAACGATAGTATCTGGTTATCACAGCAACACTGAAAGTAGATGTCAGAGTCAGGAGCGTGAAGTGCAGCTATGGCGAGTAAAATGTTGGTATGAGGCTCCTGGTTTTTCTGTGGGATACCGATATGTAGTACAGGGACAGGCCAAAGAAAGGTGGACTGCATATTATGTTTCACGGTTGTGTGACCTCCAGTCCCAAATGCATTTCATTGTCCATGTGGCAGGCATTACATACTAACATTAAGTTCTGCAGCCTGGAGTTTTATTGCCACATGTCTTACCTATCTTTATTTGTCCATCCTTATCTGCTGGTCCCTTGGGAATAATTGACTTCACGTATATCCCACCATGACGTACACTAGTGTTGATTCCACCCTGCAAAGCATACATCCACAGATTAGAGTGCAGTCTTCACATGTTCTTCCTGTGATAAAAATCAAAGTTACTTACGTATGCATTGCAAAGCAACTTCCTCAGGAATTATTATTTTTTTTTAAATAGAGGAAAAAAAGGAAAGAGGCTCCAAGGCCCACCTAGTTGTAATATATTTCCCTAGGCGGTAACCTTGTTTCATTTTCTCAGGAAAGTAATGCAATTTATTCTACATGGCTATATAAAAACATTTACTAAATATTCATAATTTTTCCCTATGCTAACACAAAGATGGGGTTGCATCTTTGAGTCAGTTTATAGCCCAGCTTCCAAATGCTGCAATATCCATTCACCAATTATTAACTTTTTGGTCAGAATAGAACGCATGGACCTAAATTTGCACAGACACTTGAGAGCCTACAGCTCAAAGAAATTCCAGATTAACCTAAGAATCGTGTTCTGTCCATCTACATCCCCAGGCCAATTTCAGCCCTCAATTTCTGCTGCAGGTAATGAAATGGCTGTTGTTTCCCACTCCATTTCAGCAAGGACTGTAAAGGCATTTCAGCCTGGAGGGGTAAATTCAACTTTGATAGGCAGGACAAGGTTTGAAACATGCCACGCTAGCAGTTTTTGTCAGCCTATCTTCTGTCTTTCTTCCACATAAATGCACTTCCCTCTGTGTTTCTTGGTCATGTAACAGTTTGACAGACACGCTGAAAGATTAACAGTAACACTTGCAGTCACACTGATTCCAAAAGTCCCGTCTTCTTTAACAAGCTCCACAGTATAGATTTCCTTTGAGCTGGTTTCAGATGGAGGTGGTAAGTGTGAAGAATCAGCTTCCTGTCTCAAAAACATAAACACTAATGAGACTACAGTATCTCAAGAAAACAGAGGGCAAAAGGAATTAAAAAAAAAAAAAAAAAGAACTGAGAGTTTCCAGAAGAAACTTTGGAGTTTGATCCTGCTGTCACTGCAAGCTTGCGGTGGTACCATTTATATCTGACATTTTTTCAAGTTTACACTAATGTTACTCAAAACATAATCTTTCTAAATGTGCATTAACTGACCATAAAGAGGGAGGTTGTCTAATAGTAGGAAATCAGATGCAAAATCTATTGCTGTTCTGTGTATGGTTGTAAGCTTGAGATGCAGGAAAATAAATTTTTGTACCTCCACTGGAAAAGGGAAGGGAATTTTAAATAACATTTTGTGGAGTTTCCCCATTTTTTTTTTCCATATATTCTAGTTATTTTGACATTTCCAATGTAATTTAACAAGCAATATCTTCCAAGCTTTTCTTTCTTCTTTCATCAATTTTTAAATTTCTTGGTTACTTTCCATTCTTAACATAGCTGGCATGTTGTTAAGACATATGCTGGGCTTAATATTACTAACAGCATCAAAATGTCAGTTACCTCCACATCCAGGCTATCAGCTGAAGGAACTGATATCCTAGGGCCCCATTTTGGTGCTAAACTCCAGGAAAGAGCCTTCTCGAGTTCATCTATATTTATGTCCTGTTCTTTGGGGAGCACTGTATGACAATCCTGAATTTTTCTTCTCCCACTGTCTACACAAGAGATCTCAGATCCACTAGTGCTGTTTCCTCTTGATAGATTCTTTTCTTCATTTACTCCTTCTTCATATATGTCTGTAAAGCCATACCAAAATAAAATATTGCTGAGTGCAAACAGAAAGTAAACATGAAGGCAAATATTATTATACCTCAGCACAGGAGGACAAAAAGACTTCCTATACCAACATTTGTGCTATCAGATCTATAAAATGAGTCAGTCATTGTAAAACAGAGCAGTGCTGTTATGTGTGGAGAAATGTGTTTGCTTCATCACTGCAAAGGGCTGTGGCTCTCTATCAGAGAAAGAAATGCCAACATTCCCTTGGTATTCAGCAATGCAGCCCATAATAGATTTTTACATGCTGACTGTAGAAAAGAGATCACAATATACCTACATGAAGTTGACTACTTTCACTGGTAGCCTATGGTAGTTATAACTGGCACTGAATACCAAGAAAGTACTACATCCCGGTGCCTAAGAAATACTGGTGTCCCAAGTTAACTGGTAGCATTCCATAGACAACAGAGGCATTTGCCTCTATACCTTTGGGTTGAGAGATGATGAGCTCCACTTCATCAGGAGAATTCTGTATGATTTTAACTGCAGTATTAAATGAAACACCCTCAAGACTAATATTATTCACAGAGATGAGTCGTCCTCCTTAAAAAAAAAATAAATAGATAAAACATATCTAAATAAGGAAATAAATCTACAGTAGCTTACTTTAAACCATGAAAATATTTTAATTCTAATTAAAAACTAAGGACAGTGACCTGGTTTGATATTTCCAGCTCTGTCTGCAGGTCCCCCAGGGATAATTGAAGCGATAAAGATACCGAGGTCTAATTTTCCTACATTTTCTCCTCCAATAATTACAAAACCTGCAAAAATGAGATATCATGAGAATGCAGAAACACTGACAGTATTAGAGAAGATGAACTCTAGGAGCACAAAAGACTCTTATTCCAATCACATAAGTTTTATATGTGGTCTGGAGAATGGGGAGCTCTGATATATGTGGCATCAAAGTCTTGATCTGTGAGAGCTTTAAATGCATATTATAATTAAGGTATGTTGGTGACATTGGTGGCTATTTAAATATAATTTCTCAATATGAAGACTTTCCCGGCTTGGAACTTTTAAAGATTCCAGCTACTTTAAGAGTCATAAACTATATCAACTGCAGCATTTAACACCTGCAGGAGGAAAATGGTATAAAAGCTCATTAAATAAATTTAAACACTTTTCTACATCATGTAGTCCAGGGACCCTGAGGTGGGCATGGAAACTCCCCATAGATATCTAAAAAACTCCTCAGAGATATCTCAGAAAAGTAAATCTGTTGTCAAATAGTTCAGTTTCAATATGCCAGCTCAGAATATTCTTCCTATTGCAGAACATATCCTTCTTGCTGGTAGAATAGTTGAGTTTTGGATCAAGATATTCTATACAGACTGGCACCATTTAGAATTGTGATATTTAATTGTGGTAACGGTTAGCTGTGAAACCTGATGGCCCTCTGAATTCATCCACAAGAACAGGATACAGTGAAATAGTGTATTACATAACAAAAGTGTTATCCAAGTAAGAATTGAAAAGTTGAGAAACATTCATATTAAGCTTGTGTACACATTTTGCACCCCCATGGGCAATGCCTGAAAGGTTTGCAGAGCATCATATCCTCCCGTGTAAGGTCTAAGCTAAAAGAAATCACATGTATTTCCGATACAAAACTAGACCCTTATTCTTTTCATTCTACTCTTAGCACTTGGTCCTCTTGACCACTGTGGCCTTAGAAAATATGTGGTCTTGATTTACGTGCTTAGTCCTTTTCAGTCTCATCAATTCTAGGTCCTTCAGAAAGATTGGTAGTTTTATTCTATAAGAGTAATAAATGAGGTAAAGAAGGATAGTCTTGTGCAGCTTGAGTCTGCAAGTATCAGTGTTAGCACTGGGGTCTGATAGTCCCACTGAAAACCATAACACTCATGTTCTTTACTTACCAAATCCATTCTTAGGGTCACGTTTAAGGCTGACACAAATGATTTCTCTTTCTAGACCACTTAGCAAAACTTCCTTTTGGATGGCTGGTGATCCAGGTGCTGCAGAAACAAAACAGCTAGAATAAATGCAGATTAATGCAGGGCGACAGTAGATTTATATAGTATGCAAAACTGGGGCTTCAAAATTTAAAAATATTTTTTGTGCTTGTTTTCAGCAATACCATTACTCCTGCATCAATGTAATTCAAGAACTAAGCTCAAACAAGTGTTTGGAAATTTGCATTCTTTAGAAAAATATATATACAGTAGCTGTGTAAGCTCTTCCTATAATGTTCCGTCCTGGGAGACTAGGCATTTATCTGCAGCATTTTTATTAGGATTAGGTTATCTAAAGGGTCAGGCGTATACTGCCCATTGAACATGAGGGGGATTTGGACAAAAAATCTGTGGGCCCTTTTGGCTCCATAGGTGCAATCCAATTAACACCGTGACTTTTCTAGTGTAAACACTACTTAACACTGTGCAATTGCCACGGCGTGTTTAAAGTTCAGTTCTAATTTTAAAATGGACTAACCAATTAATCATAGCTTCATATCTCATAGCTGCTCACTGTGTGCATGCAATATGGCTTCTGTTAGAACAGCAGCTCTCCAGTTCTTATTCCAGTTACTGTCATGCAAATACAAGAACAGAGGAAGGGCCTGGAACCTATGTTGTCTCATGAATTATTTACTGAGTTGTAGATCTCAATTGCAAACCAAATGATGACCTCTGAGCATAGGGATATTGCCTCATGCAAGAGTCCTGGGTGTACTGAACTACATCTCTGAGGGGCATTAGACACCATTGATAGAATAATTTTATCATGAAGTCCCTTTCCACTGATCCTGATGGAAAGCAGGAGTGAAAGGGAAGAAAACACCTCGTCTTGCTAAACTCTGGGTTAATTCCCAGGACTATTCTTTAATCTGCAAGCAGAATGTTTTTTGGTTTTCTGCTATTAAAACAATAAATATGGAAGGGTACTGTCTCTCTTTATGATTATTATACTCACCACTGATTGTGTTCTGAGTTGAATGGATAGAGAGGTAGTCATAATTCCTTTGCTTTCCCTTGAAATTGATGTGCATTTCTGACTGGGATAGCCCTGATGTGTATCTGCATGGCAGGAAATGGAGACTGTGTTACAATAACAAATCAGCAATGATATTTAGCATCCTCCATTGTCATCAGTCTGTCAGAGCCAAGCTGGGAATGAACACGTTTATAGCCTTTCATTGAGTATTCTGATTTCTGGGCCACATTTCATTATAGGGGAGAGGTAGTTTATCCTTTCCATCATTTGTTCCCAAATAACAGCTGCCATTAGACCACTCACATCAAAACTGATTTCCCTCTGTGTTTTTCTCAGAGCTGAGTGTAGGCATCAGGAAAACACAGCATAGCCTCAGCATGATTCATTTAGCTCTGCCATCTATTCAGGCAAAAACACACCTGAAAGTTTTCCTGTTTGTTCATGTTCTTCTTGGCTCTATTCTAACTTAGTATTTTAAAAGGCACTAGAATTCATCAAAGGCCTTGAGACTACATGCTGTTATAGTAACCGCCTACACTGGTGAATGTACCAATGCAAATGAAAAGGGAGGAGTTCTTACACTGTTCTCTATGATTTGCACCTTTAGACACATAGGAATCAATTAGGTAAAGACCTGCTCAAACCCAGCTTCTACTGTGCATTCATTTCTCATACTGCCATTTCTAGAGAAGATACACAGACATTAAAGATTTTATTTTTATTCTCCCTTATTTATATCCTTCTTCATAACCCAATAAGTGGTTCATTCCTGAGTCTGGTACAAATTTAAACGGCGTTCTTTTTCAATTTCTTATCTGCTAGACTGTTAGCTTCCTGCCTGTGTTTGCACTATTGCCGGCACCATGGAGCCCCAGGCCTTTTGATGTGACCACAATAAGGACTGCAAAAAACAAAAGCCTGCCTCACAGGTTTGCAATGATTTAGTCCATGACTGAATATTCTTACATACTTTGAGATGAAAAAACCAAACCTACCTGCCAAGATTGCTTTTGTCTCTAACTCTGTTGTTGGTTTCCACACTGAGGTTATCACAAGATTTGCTCATCATCCCAGCAGAAAGGTTTTCCAGGTTTGCTCCATAGAGCACATTCTCTGAACGAGACAGTCTCTGAATCAGGGCAAGATGTTCATGCTGAGCTGCATATGCAGAATTTGTTTTGTCTATTTCCACAAATTTACTTTCTTCTGAATAATAAGGGAGAGAGGGAGAGGAGGGAAAGATAAATCCACTGATATTATCCCATCTTTTTAGCTCAAATGTGCTTTCTGTCTAACCTTTTGAACATGCCAACAAAAAAGATTGACACCACAGATCTATTTGTTCTGGTGTCCTTGAGGATATCTAAACTTTGGAGTGAGTGGAAAGGGTTTCCAATCTATTTCTTACATAGAAAGTATACGCTGTATTTAGATTTTAATTATGTGAATTGTACTGCAGATTCACTTACTACAAAGATGGATTAAATGTACAATCGTTTCCAATTTAAACCTGAATATCTCTGTGAAATATATTTTGTAAGCATTTGGTGTGTGAGAAATATCTGTCAGAGAATGAATTAGTTTCCCATTCTTCATGTATTGGCTCATCGCTCCAGTATACGTGTATCTGAGAAGACAGGAGCTCTAATAACACATGCTGTCTTAAATTCAGAGAGGGACCAAGGAGCTGGCTGTTTGCTCTGAGTGATTTGTACAAGTGAAGTTGAATAGGGGACTATCTTGGTGGCAATGCTTATCTATGTTCTCTAATTTTCTGCCTCTGTGTGAAATCTACTACTTGTTTAATGACATCTTAGCTCTGATATATACAAATCTATCCTCTCAAAAGATTTTATTTCCCTGAAACAAGATACTACTGGAGGAGACATTGTTAATATATTTAAGTTCTCAACTGGTGGTCTGGGGAGGGGATTTGAAGGAGAGAGAGAGACAGCAGGCAATGGGAGACACATTGGAACGTGGAACAAGAACCCTGCTTGGTATAGGCTAGCACAAATAAGGGCTTTAATTGTGCTTGTACGTGACAATGCAAATTGTCCTAACAAATATTAGCCTGAATGCAACTTTCTAGAACACTACTCTGCAGCATTAAACCTAGGCTTCCTCTTTCCTCAGTGACTTTGATCAGGGCATATGTTAAGACATCAGAAGGCTTAACTGTCCACAGTATTAGCACAGTCTGAGAGTTGCCATGGTGATCTCAAAGTAGGGGGTTGCTGGCAAGTTTTGAAGAGATGGTGACTTATACATCTGAACAGTGCAGCAGAAGCAAGTATTTCCCTCATTCAGAAAGAGCCTTATAATCTCTTACAGCCTCGCTGTGGGGGCAAAAGCAGTGTTTTGAACTATTATCTGTCATTGCCCTCACAAAGCCTTTTTTTTTCTGGAACAGAAAGTGCACAGAACCCTCAGAACCTGCAGTCACATGGCTTGTGAGAGTCTGGCTTGCTTCAGTGATTTGGGGTGCTTATAATCAGGATTTGGGTTATAATTTTCTTAGCCCTGAATCTTTTTGTCCTCATATATGGAATGTAGTAATTTTTATTAGCATATATTACCACAAGCAAATGTGACACAGGAAAATTTAAGACTCACTATTAGCATTCATTTGTATGCTACAAATCACAGTGCTGCTTATTTATGTCTGAAGCTACAGAAGCCCAAGCAACAAAAGGTGCTTTGAACCTAAATGTCATCCTGGTGCCATTTTCCATGGTAACAAATTTGTACAGATGGAATTTCACTTTTCATGAAATAATTTTAGTGAGGAAGAAGCAATAGATTAATTAGCCTGTTATACTCCATGATATAATTTGTTGCCAACACTTTTACAGTTTTGGTAAAGGAAAGAGTATCCCAGCAGATAAGGTGTGAGGCTTGATTCTCCTGCTGTGACTCACTCGGTCAAATATTCAGTGGCTGTAAATGACCATGATACTGTTCAAGGCAGTGGATGAGCTAGTAAAAACTCATGTTGCTCCACTAAAGTCAAGAGTGATGACAGTTGTTGTCTTAGGCTGTTATTTCTTATGTGCCTCGCTTTCCCCACAATGATCCTCACCCATCTTTACAGATCATGATGAGAGCCATAGTTGAGAAGTGTTGTGTAACTGCCCTGGTTTGAGCAGAACCTTGTCTTGGAAACCGTGGAAAATCTGAAATCTGAGGAGATATTAGTTTTATTTTCCACAGATATCACAAAATTTAAGATAAGAGCAGCTACCAGTTACACAGTTGAGTGGGTATGATTGATGTGCCTTTGGTTTAGTGGTTTTGCCCTGGGACTGACTGTAGGGTTGAACCCCTGTCTTATACAAAGATAATCAGTTAACTAAATTCAGCTCTAGCATTATCTGGGCACTACTATAGTTATTCTTTGTGTGGAACATTTCTCAGGGTACATTTGTGGTTAAGTCTGACACATTTCTTCATAATTCTCAGAAGGTTTCCAAAAAGGAAGTGTAATCATGCTTTTTTTTTTTTTTTTAAAAGCTGGCTTTAGCTACATAGTTATTATCATCGGAGAATCCTTCTCCACCCCCTGCATGTGCCCACACACATGCACATGCTAAGTTAGACTTACACACCTCTAACTTCCAGTGAAGTAGAAGACATTATTTTCTCATCTTCAAATGAGAAACTGAAGCACAGTGAAACTGATGTGTCAGGTTCTGATTCCTGACTTCACTGAATGCACCTTTCCTAAAACCCTGTCCTATGGCCAGAGTAACCAGAGTGCATTTGTACCTCACCTGATGAAGTTTGCCGAAGTTGCCTAGAATTCATCTGTGCATTGAATTTGTGCTGAGCAGAGCAGAGGTCCAGTAGATATTTACATGTCTTTGCTGTATCAGTAATGAAGGTGTGTTTCTTGCCACTGAAGCTGCTTTCAATCATGAATTTTTTTCTCTAAAGGGAGAAAAAAGCACAGCTTGCTTCATGAGTCATTACAATGACACACTGCAAGTTCATTTGTATAGTCTTGTTGGTTTGTCGTTATATTTGTGCCTGGCTGCATGCTTTTAGGGTGCAGTAAATGCCTATCATAAATTGAACAATTGTTAGTGACGTGTCTGCCATTGGGATCATAACTGCCCTGTGTCAAAAGTCAAGAACCTTTGGGGATTGACTGCATTGAAAGAAGGTTGATAAACTAGCAAAATTTGGCCCTACAGATGTTAATATGATTAAACCAATTTAATGTGAAAATGAAAATACCTAGGCCATTTTGGGAAAACAAACATTCTGGGATATGTGTGATGCAGGTTGACACCTACACACTGTATGATGGTAGATTGATATACATCTGATGGCAGAATAGTATTTAGAAGAGGTCACAATCACAGAATCACAGAATCATTCAGGTTGGAAAAGACCCTTGGGATCACTGAGTCCAACCATCAGCCCTACTCTTCAAGGTTCTCCCCTACACCATACCTCCCAACATCACATCCAAATGACCTTTAAACACATCCAGGGATGGTGACTCAACCACCTCCCTGGGCAGTCTATTCCAGTGTCTGACTACTCTTTCTGTGAAATTTTTTTTCCTAATGTCCAGTCTAAATCTTATCACCAATACTGCTTTATTAACAGACATCAATATACTAAAATATGAGGGTGGGAATAATGAGATCTGGAAAGAGGGAGACTTGATCCCATGACCTGATGGTAGGCAAACAAAAGAAAAGAGAGAGGGAAGTAAAGACAAGAGAGGAATGGATATGGAATATGCCATAAAGAGCTTTGCCATAGTCTCTGTATTAGTCAAGACCAGGTTGTTCAGTTTTATAGTAATTTGAGTCCAGCCTTGGCAAAAAATCTCTAGACCTAAACCTCACTAAGAACTGGATATCTTGGTATCCATATCCAGATGCAGCCTCAATTTTAGAGTGTTTTCACAAAGGACTTGCCTGTACAGAGTGAGTCTAATTCTGGCTCTGAATGCAACAAATTTATCAAAGTGACAGGCAGAAGGGGGAGTAAAGTAGTAGAGTTGAGAAGAGATCCACTTGGCTCCAACTCACATGAGCTGAAATTCTCTCTGTTTCACGCCACTGGAATCTTAAACTGGCAATTCTTGTGTGATTTTTAACCTCATACACAATGATGCCTTTGGCACAGATTCCCAGGATGATGTCCCCTCCTGCTCCTTTCTTCTCTTGGGACACGCGATAGAATAACACTCCATATTCAGGAAGTTGCTGAGTGACCTTGTAGAGAAAAAGTGTATTTACTGTGCATTATTCAAAAGGAGGCATGGGAAGAAAAGGTAAGTAGATGGGAGACAAAATGGTTTTGAGTCTCTCTACTGAATATTCTTTTACTCTGCCAAGAAACCTTTGAAAAGCCTTACCAAATTTTCATACCTACTGCCTCACAGAATCATCACCTTATTTTCATATGTCATAGAGCCATTACATGCATTCATTTTCCATGTGTAAAATTGAAACCACACTTTCCCACACACTCTCATTTGAAGAGATAGGAGGATTATGTAGCATCCTGCACAATAAGCTAAGTGTCACAGTGGCATTGAGGTGCTCAGCATTACAGATACTTGGCACTTGTGTGCATTTCTGAATAGATATCCATGCAGGAATAATGCTGCTTGACTAGTGTTAAACCTTGTTTCTTTCAATATTTTTTTTTTTCCTCTGTTTTTGTTTCCCTGAGCAAACCCAGAAACCACAGGGTGCAGTAAATATGATTATTTTAGTAAAACTGCTAATACTTTGGTGCCGGGCCTACTCTGACATGGTTATGGGCTTGTGTGGTTTCATTTTTACAATAGTGATGACTGACTTGAAATCTTAACTGCAGTGACACCACGGCTCCCAGCCTGCTCTCTTGTGTATATACGCCCATTCCTTCATGGCTATCATCTTTTAAAGTCAGACATTACAAATTTCCATGGTCAAGAATTTTAACCTATAAGGTTGCTAAATTGTACCTCAATTTATCTCACCTAAATACAGTGGTGACTTTTGAAGGAATTTCCCTGCCCCAGAATTCCCTTCAGTGGCAGACTTTATAGTAACAGATCTTTGGTGTCACTTCTGTCTTGCACAGCGCTCATTGTTGGGTGAAAATATAAGGAGGATTATACTGAAGGGACTGAGAAGCCAGCTTCTGCCCCTGCCATCCAGCTGTGCAGAGGATACTCTGAGGAACTCACACAGAAGTTTTGTTGTTGCTTGTCTTTCTACCTCCTGCACTTGACCATAAAATATTAAAAAGTGACTGCGACACTTTACAGAGCTATGGAATATGAGGAGGGTTTTCTGTCCTCTTTTTTTTCTGTCCTCTACAGATCAGTATAAGTTTGTTCTAACACTTCCCTTTTTTTTTCTTTTCTTTTTTGTTTTTTTCTGGAAAGCTAATGTAGAATCCCAAACAGACTTTTCAAATATGAATAGATATTTTCAGTGACCAAAATAAAACACTTTAAGAAGATGTTTTTCAGAAAGTATCCAGAACACAAATGTTCAGGTCCTGAAAACTGGGACATTTATAATCAGTAGCTGAATCTGGGTTTTAATTTTTATTCCCTTTCATATTTGGAATTTGCATGTTCTTGCCATGGGGGCTATCTTTTTCACTTTGTATGACGTGTTGGCTTCTACAGAATTATTGATTGGAACAGATACTAACAAAGCTGCTTTTCTTCATTGGATTTGCCACGCATGATGAGACTGTCAGTAAGGCTAAGCTTCAATTTATTTCTTCAATTCCACTGACAATGTTAGATGAGGAACTAACATAATTAAACAGCAACTGAACTAAAATGATGCTATAAATAAAAACATGTGGCAGTACAGTAAAATGGCTACTGATATTTATCCATTATCTAATACCTGTTATTTTTTATTTGATGGAAAGCAGAGAATTTGAGAGGAGAAGGATAAATTGGGGGAAAAAATATTGAATCCCACATCACTGTGACACTCGAGAACCCTAGAGAGAAAATACTTCCGATAACTCCTTCCCTGCTTCCAGGATTCACAGACATTTTTAAACAAGTAATCACTACATGTTTAGAAAGTGGCTGAACAGCTGCTGTAGTTTCAAGTCAAAAAAGTGCTTATTCTCATGTTTTACAATAATCTCTAATGCATTCAGTAGTTGTATTTCTAAATCATCTGGAACCAGACATGTTGGTAACATGCGGAAAACTGGCATCAACCCTTACAATGTTGAAAATACCCTGAAAATGTGCATTAACCCTTTATAAACAGTGAAAGTAAACCTACCATGTAAATGTGATATAAGTTCTCCAGAGTGACAGTATCTACAGAAGAATGAAATTCTGAATTATTTGTTGACTACTCAAATTTGTTCACCATATCTAAAATCCACTGTAGCAGGCAAGAAGGAAATAGTAGACAATGGTAAATAGAGAGGGGTTTCTATCTCTAAATAAATATATCAAGTTTGGGGTTACGGCAAATTACCTTTAAAAATTCTAATTCAGCTTCATCCTCAAAGAGGGAATGATTCATACGATGTAATTTAGCAAGCTCTCGCTGTACATAAGCCAGGGTCATTTTCTCTACTCGGCTTGCTGGAATGTAGTCTTCAACACGAAAATAGCTCTTTCCATGCATCTTTGGGAGAAAAAAAAGTGAAAAAAAAAACCCCAACCACCAAAACAAAAGAAAGAGGAGCCTTTTGTTCTTTCTTAACTTGTCTTATTCGGTGCATTTGCATTTTCAGGGTGACCTGTATGCTGAGGTCACCCTGTTTCCACTTCCTAAAAGAAGATGGAGAACAGCAGGTAGTCTTCTGGGAACCAAATCTGTGCTCAAAGCACACACTACCT
>JAAGNO010029552.1:34014-53155 GCA_033439905.1 Ceryle rudis
TCCACTTCCTAAAAGAAGATGGAGAACAGCAGGTAGTCTTCTGGGAACCAAATCTGTGCTCAAAGCACACACTACCTTTCTGTACAGAGGGAAGAGCTGGGCTTACAGACATGCCTGCAGTCTTGCACTTAGTTTTGCAGCTACAGCTGCATCAGTAACCCCTACAATGGAGGACCCAGTGCCAGGATGGATCAGACCACTCAGAGCTCAATTAAAAGAGGCACACTGATTTATATAACTGAAGATATGTCAGAGAACATAAATGGGTATTTTTTGTACACTGCAAACTAGGATAAGTATTTCAGATATACCATCAGCAGCCTTTCTGTCTTTGCAGTTTGTGGATCCATGCCTACACACAAAATAACTGTGAATTCTGGAGTTGTTTTGTTTTTTGGTTTTTTTTTTTCACATGTTTTCTAATCTCTTTAAGCCTCTCTGCGCATCCAAGCTGTGCCTATGTTGGAAATTTTCTACAGATTTTCTGGGGTTTCTGAGCTATATTATCAATTAAGAAGGACCAAGTGTCTTTCATCATTCTGCTGTATTTCCTGCCAAATTCATCTGGCTCATTACTGCTCCTTAATCAGGCAAATTTTGTAATTTTTTCAATTAAATCTGAAATGTCATTACTGAAGGCCTTAGCTGAAATTATGTGCTATTCATATTTCTTCTTTAAACTCTATGTGACAAACAAAAGCTGCAAAAGCTGTTGAGAGAGATGTGTGAGAAATATTGTATTATTTATCCTCACCTCAGAAGCATAATTGCCAAGCTCTGCCTGTAAAGCCAAAGCACCAAGTTTCAGGGCAGTCTCATCATTGCAATATAATCGCTCCTCCAAAATATCTTTACGGAGCTGCAGGTAAAACTGATGCCTTGTCAAGCCATGCCTGGAACACAAAAGGGTTTAGGAATACAGGAAGAGCCTTGAACAGTCACCCTAAACACTACTGGTTTTCCTGCAGTCAGCACAACCATGCACTTACTGGATAACATTGAAGTGGTTGACAAAGAATTTTATCCTTAGAAAGAGCGTGAAATTAATGATGGAGGTTTTCTTCTTGGGTTGGTCATTCCAGCCATCTGGGGCCACTTTGTAGAGTTTGGTGTCCTCATCCAAAAAGAAGAATTCTTTACCTGAAATGAGAATTTTGGGTTCTGTGATAAGTCTGCAGATACTTCAGTAGCTCAAAGTCCCGATGTTTTCATTCAGTGCATCACTAGCAATAAAAATAAAATGGATCATGGATGTCAGTTGAGATTTATTCTGTGTCATGGCTTAACTTACTGCTTCTTTGATGGAGAATTCAGGATAACAATGTGTAATTTATTATTACAATTGTTAGATTCTGCATTGGTGTGGTATCTATAGAATCACTGAAGTAGTGATGGGGCTACCATTCTGCTCACCATTCAGATTCTGCACCCCATTTTAATCCTCCTCATGCCCTACAGGCAAGGTATGCTTCTTCCTAGTGCCTCAGCCATGCTTGCCATCAGAAACAGGCTAGGGAGATGTGGATGTAGATGAAATAGCTGAGCCTGTACTCCAATTTATATCTAAGAACAAAGACATTCAGCCTTCCTCAGTACAGTGCTTCCTGGAATTTGTGCTGGAGCTACATGGCGCAGTATTATTCCAATGCAAGGCTTCAAGACAACCTTTTCTGCATGGGAATATCAGCCAGTAACAGTTAAGGCTGTGCTGATGCACAGTCCTAGGGTAGACAAGCTTTACATCAGTGCAGTACAGTCTAAACTAACATACCTTACTTTTGCATAAGCTTTGGGTCTGCTTTTATCTAAGGATCTTAATTGATCTTACTGTAATTCATTAATCAAGGGACCACAGAGGCACTGAGGGAGAGGACTGTCACTGTAGTTAACTCTGCCTTATTACCTTTCAGGTAAGCCAAGCCAAAGTAGAAATGTTCCACCAAGTTCGCATATGCCACCACAGTGTTGAAAACATCTCTTGCCTTGGACTTGATGTCACATTGCACCTCAAGGCACTGCCCGTTGAGTAGAATCACATTGAGATCCCTTTGGGACAAATAGGATTTCCCTTTTTTAGTCTAAGAACGTGTAACAAAGAATGAAGAATGAGTGCCAAGTACAAGCAATGCAAGTTCTACAGCATTTTATTATTGAGGCCCCCTAGTCTCCTGTCTCTACATAACCTGATGGAATTGATCACAACACTATGCTATTCTATTCCTCCCTTCTCTTTAAGTTACTATCCCAAACATTCCTAAGTTTTTAAAAAAGCAGGAATCCCAACAAAAAAGCTGAATATACTCATACTCTACAATCACCAGGTTTATTCTAGATTTGAAGGTAATTCTAGATTTTCTTTGACTTTATTTTTACCTGCACGTTGTCAGCCTTCTACCTTGTGTAATGAAAGGTAGAGGATGAGCCCGCAAACTGGAGGAGTCCAATACACTAGCACTGAATGTCATATTGAATATTTGCTCTTTGTCCCAAAAATCTTGTGCTAAAGTGAGCATTCTTAGCTAAGAAGGATAAATTAAGCTATTTTCACCCCAATGGATATAACTACATAGCACCGAGAATTAAATTGCCTCCTTTCAAGTCTTGATACCTCTGCAGGAACCCTAACTTGGTTTGGAGGAGGACATAGCAAGAATACTTAGTTGGGACTCAGATGCAACTTACAAAGAGCCCCAATTAAAAGTTCACTAGATTAGTTCTAAAGTCTTAATGTTCATACTTACCACAATTGATCCAGGAAGCTGTAAGGTCACTGGTGGTTCACTAGACAAAATAATAAATTCTGGACCTGAAAACTGTAAGGAGGCAATTTAGAAATTTAATAAATGTCTCCTCAATGTAATGAAGATCCTAAACACCAGTACCAATTAAACCCATTTGTGTTGATCTGTATGCTGTAGCTAATTGACTTCAGCACCTAATGAGGTGCAAATGCTGACTGAAGACTTCTCTCTGTTTGGGGTCTCTCCTGTGTGGACTCTCTGGGGTGTAATTAGGGGTAAGCTCATGTTGAAACCTTTTCTTCTGTAAAGGCACTTAACCAAGATCTGTTTCCTTTGAAAGGCACCTATTTTCGTGACACTTACAGAAACTTAATTTCTTCCGAGACCTTTTCCCATTTGATTCCCAAGTTATATTACAAACATACACGTACCCACCACTGTGATATCATAAGCTTGGCTTCCACAGGGAACCAGACAAAAATGCAGAGCTGCTTTCTTCCCTGTAATGAAGGTTGACTGATATTTCTTATTAGCGGACATTGTGTTCTTTTGCTTTAACTTCATACAACTTTAACAGCACAAGATTTTTTTTTAATTGCTGAGCATCCACCTCAAGGAATTTTGCGTATTAGGTTGTTTTCAGATTCATCTATCCTTTTAGATCCTTGAAACAGACAGAAATAACTAAATGTCTGCAAGTGGTAAGATGTGGATCCTCCCAGACATTCTCTGTGATTTAGTACCTTGACTCATTTAGGTCTTTTTTTTGAAGAAATCCTGCCAATAGACAATGCAGTTTTGTATCACATGTAAACAGGGACTAGCACTTTGTTGTAACAGTTGCTGGACTCCTTCTGAGGAACTCAATTATTATCTCAGCAAAACTCATATAAACAAAATTTAAAACTAAATTCAAATATAAAAAGTTAATTTTCCAAAGTATCTATCTGAACCACTTGATCAAAGATCTGCCACTGGTCAGTCTTGAGCTTGTGAAATGGGAAGAGGTGAAAGGACTCACCAGCCTAAAACCTGTCCCTTCTAATTCCACAACAGAAAGCTCCAGGGGCAGCAGCATTGTGGAGTTTTCTGTGATTCAGTTATTTCTGGATTTTTGTGATCCAGCTGCCAAAGAAACATTATCTTCTCATTTAACATAGACCTACAACAAATCAGCAACTAGAAATGGACCCTTAGGTGAACTATTGTTTTGCCACACTCATGGCTAGCCTATAGGCATACACTGTAAAAAAAATTTAAATCCTTTGATCACCGTTGACCATGAAGTGTTTGAGTTCAGTGTCTCTGTGAATGTATTTGCTGTTCTGAAGCTCCTGTCAAAGCAGTTGATGAAAACAGTCCATATGGTGTTTGATGCTTGCAGAAATCACACATGTAGGTCAGAGAGTATTCTATGACATGTTTTTTGCTTAGTCTTTATGGACAAGAGCTTTCACTGCCTTCAGTTCTGAGTTACCACAACTGGATCATGCCTAATTTGGAGTCTGTCAATTTAGAATACTCATCTAATGAGATGACTCAGTAGCTAATATGCATATCATTGGTGACTGACAACTGGCTGAGAGGTTTCTCTTTAGCCATATTTACATTTTGAAATCAGCTTATATGTTTTTCATTAGTCACCTTTTCCTTCCTGTGGAACAAACATTTCTGTGATGCAGCAGATGCTGTGTAGTCCTTTGTAGACACGGAGAAGGTGGAACCTAAACTTAGTAGGTTCTGTCTGCTGTTCTTCTGAGTTCCACCAGGGATTTCTTCTACAGCGCTGACTGACCTTCAAAGGAAATATCATAGTAAGCAATATATATAGCGTGCAATCACAGCAGTGCAGACTTGAGGACAAAAAGCTTCACGTACAATGATTAGCAGAATATGAAATCCAGGGCAACATCAGTTATAAGTTGTTAAATGCTTCTTTACAGAAAAAGAAAAATAATTTAACAGGGATAATATTAGTGATACCATTTTTTAATAAATCTAAACTCTATTTCAATAACTGTCCTCTTTTTTTCTTTACATTTTTCTATCCAGTTTTCATTTACTGTATCTGGTTTAAGTCTGGTGAAGCCAACAGGCAAAAAATTTAGCCCCATATCTTTCTGGGAATTCTAGAGGATTAACTCAATTCCTCATTTCTTATTTTCTGAAGGAAAAAAGCTTCAGGAAGCCAAAACATTTGTTGTTATATTATTCAGGATTTTCCAGGAATGGGAACCAAATTATTTGAATACTAATTCATGAGAAAAAAATGTCTGACAGAAGTGAGGGAATTTTCAAGTTATTTAAGAGAAAGTTGCATGAAATCTCAGATCAGACAGCTGTTGTTATACTGTACTTTTAACCCATAAAGTGATGGTGTTTTCCACATGAACAGACACATGCATGCTTAGAATAAACTTAAAATATATAGTCTTATCAGTGAGGAAACAGTGATTACATAGTATAGAAGGAAAGGTTTTGTTGAGGTGGTTTTTTGTTAATTACATTTTTAACAAATGCTGAAGTCACAGAGAAGCTTTTTTGTTATCCCAGAGTTTTATCTTTTTATTTTGCATCTTGCAGAGTTGCTTCAGAAACAGGTAGTTTCAAAAGGTTTTTAACAAAGTTAAAAGAGCTCTTTTCCTTGGTATCCAGTGACAGGACATGTGGGAATGGTTCAAAGCTGAGTTAGAGGAGTTTTAGACTGGTAATTAGGAAGCATTTCTTTACTGTGTGGCCAAACACTGGAACAGGCTTCCTAGAGAGGTGGTTTTCCTAGAGCCTATCAGTGTTTAAAAGCCATATGGACAATGCCATATGTTTTAACTTTGGGTCAGCAATGAAGTAGTCAAGTAGTTAGGCAGTTGGACTAGATGATTGTTGCAGGTCTCTTCCAGCTAAGTAATTCTATTCTATTAAGTAATTTTATTCTATTCTATTCTATTCTATTCTATTCTATTCTATTCTATTCTATTCTATTCTATTCTATGTTCCTCTGTCTATACAGATATCTAGCTATTTTTGTTTCTATCAATGTAACCTCATAAAGATCAGCATTTAAATGAGAAATATGCCTAAAATTCTTCTTTATATATAGGTAATAGCCCTGCATATATTTATAAGCTTCACTTTATGAGATGGAGATGTAAATTATGTCAGTTGGATTGCTTATAGAAATACACATAAAAATATTAGTAAGCTTTATGGATGGTAACCCATCACTAAGTTTTGTGTTGGTTGTTCTCCTGTATATGAATTCCTTCTATATTTAAACTCCACTGTTGTCATGGTACTTACAAGAGGCTGGTAGAAATTCAGTTGCAGATGCTTACAACCACAAATGGGGTTTACAGTCCCTAAAGTTCTATGGAAAACAGCTTGCTGGAGATTTGGAGAAGAGAAGTCATCTTTCAACAGAGGAGGGGGACATTTGCTTGGCAGCATGATTTCAGATCAAGGATATCAAGATGATAACCAGGTTAGTAATTAGAAGCATGGCAAGTGCTCAAAAATATCTAGTAAATAAATCTTCAGTTACTAATATCATTGCCAAGTGTGTGATGCATATATAGATGTCTGGATAGACACATATATATGTGTATATATATATATATTTTTTTTTTTTCCACAAAAGCTGCTGCTATCCTGCAGCCTGCTTGTAGTTCTTTCTTATTGCATGTTTAGAAGTGTACTGTGTTCTCTCTCATCACTTAGATTAGCATGGCTGGTTTATCAGGAAGTTCAAACTGTTTACTTGGGATACATTTAATTGGGAGTTGATCTAAATGGAGCATTTCCTGTAGGCCTGAATTACTCATGTCATGGTTAAAAGAAGAGACTCCTGTTTAACTGGGTCAAGAACTCAATTTAAATGGGATGTCAGTAGGGATTACATGGTGCTTAACTATGAGATTCTGGTCTTTGTGGTGCCTAGAGGCTAACAATACTTACATATCTTCATTTGGAAACAACAGGATTACAGCTGCACTATGCTAACACTCTTGTTTGTGTTAGCAAGAGAAAACTCTTGTTTGGCAGCAAAGGTGCTTCCCTAGTTTTTGAAAAGGAGTTAGTACCCATGGTACAACTCCCAGCTTTCCTTGTCAGTGCCTACAGAGCTGCTGTACATGCCATGGCAGAAATTAGGCTAATCCTCAAGACAGAGCAGAGGTCTTTACTGTTAAGTGTCCCTGGGTTACCTCTAAGTCTTCAGTAAAGCAGTGGCACAGTGCTGGGTATGGTTGATACAAGTGAGACAAATCAATTTAAGAACTGAGATGGAAATGCAAATAATCCACTGAAAATGATGGATCATATACGTGGTCTGACATAATCACTCCAGAACACATCAGGCTTCTGCTAAGGTGACAGCAAGACAAGACCAGATCCACAATATGAATGTAGACAAATATAGACTCTGTAGAATGCCTTGTTATGAAAGCAATGACTGTTCATACCTTCCCAGAAAGTTTTTCCCATCCACACCCTCTGTGGAGTTGCTTCCCAGTTGTTTCAGTTACAGTGAGCTATTGCTGCTTACCTGTCAGATTCTGATGGAGTCACACTAGGGGCAGCTGTTCTTGGAGGCCAGTGACATCTGGCAGGACCCAGAGGTAAAAAGTAAAGGCGGGAAACTTCAATTTCCTTGGTTTTGTATGGATTGTTCAGAGCTCAAGTTCCATTTCACTAGGGCACTCGGACTGTTTCACTTGGAACCAGACCAAGTTCAGGTGCACTTTAATTCTACATAACTCTATCTACTACCAAGCAGGTTCAGATGGTGATCCAGGCATCTTCTGATGACATTGCCACACTAGTTGTCTGCTTTACTTGGTAATAAAATATCTTCCATCTTTTAAGAATATGAGTTTTGATTACCTGTTTATGAAGAGCTTGTAGCTACTTTGTGTCCTTGACCCACTAAGGGTGGGGTCCCACGACCTGTGTGTCTGTGGAACTTTCCCTGAAATGAATAAAGGAAATTTCACAATTGAAGCAATTGTAGCAGCATCAGAGCTTGGGACAACTACAACAAGGAGGAATTTTAGACTGGTTAATTCCTCTCTTGTGTCCTTGCTTGGACATGATAAATGACTATTTGATAAGGCTAAGTGAATACTACACCAGCAGTATTCCCTGCTCTCATTGTTACTTCCTCTTCATAACTCTCCATGTGAATGTAGGTACAGTGGCTGTTATTTCCATATGTAAGGGGATAATGTGTGAAACAGCTTTTGATCTTCAGAAATTACTGCTAGTATTTGTTCTTCTATTTCCAGACATAAAAATGGGACAGTGGAGAGCTGTGAAACTTCTGTGTCTTAATTAGAGTAGGGTATAAAATCACTGAAATTACATTTGTTTGTAAATATTCCACTGGTTATCTGTTACATTAAATATATTGTGATTGGTTTTGCGTCCAAAAAATCTGGTGAGAATATAGGATGATTTGTGAGTCATTTTTCACCTTCAGTCATCTCTGCTGCTACAGAAAGGATAGACATTGCTTTGTCCAAATACATGAAGGCTTAAATTTAGAGATAGAACCAGAAAGGATTATGCAAGTGGAAGTTCCATGAACATTTCTTCTAGCATTAGCAATGTTTTAAATCCTTTAGAGAAGGGTGTAAAGGTTGATTTTTCCTTCACTTGGGTCATTTAATTGATCTTCTTTGAAGAATTGCATATCAAAGTATTACACAGGCAGAATGATGAAAGTGGTAAGATGATCTATGTGGAAGGAACCATTTAAGTCACCTTTTTTTCTGGATAAAATATCCATAAACTACACCGTGAGACCTCACTGTGAATTCCAACATGAAAACGTGACATCGTATTCTAGTGTACCAACTACCAGTTGCAGTTTTAAAATCTATAAAATCTACAGTCACATTCCTAAAATATGCATAGACGTGGGTTTTTTTCAAATGCAGATGGTAGTGACAAAATGTGAGATTTGAGATGAGCCAGATACTCGGGGAGATACCGAAGTTAAGATTCAGTCTTATGGTCTGTTTTTTGATGAGGAAGCCTTGCAAAATTCTCTGCTTACACTCTAAGTTTCACATAATTGTATAAATATACTTTGACAAGCACATAAAATTCCCCTTATTTTTTCTGCCTCAGCTGTTATGTCAGTGGGAGAAGGTGGCTAGTTTCAGTGGCCAGGCTGCCATGCTTTAATCACAAATCCAGCATGCTCCCGATGTTTAAGTAACCTGTGGTCCTCAAAGAAGTTGATCCTGTAGATGATTAATTTATTAGATGCTAAATGAGCTTCTAAAGTACAGCCTGGATAGAGATATTGATCTTCCTTGATAACAGTGCTCTACTAGATTTACCATTCTCCTCAGAGAAGAATGCGCTTTTCTAATACATTATCTCATGAAAGACTGTCTGCGGCAAACAAGGTCTCATATTCTGTGTTTTTCTCTGTATTTTTTGAGTTTTGTGTCACAAAATCCTGAGCGTAAACAACTACCAATGTTTCAGAGGAGAGTGAGACAGGCACAAATTCACTGGTCAAGTTTAGGAGTGAAATATTTTTAAAAAGGACTTACAAAACAGGCTCCTGACTTTGTATCCACTCTGTGCCACTAGGTATGTGACTGACCCATATGGGTTACATAGGGAGCAGCTGCAATTTCAGGTTTTTATTGCTGCTGATATTGATTGCAATTCTGGAGCTTTGGAAAAGTGCTTTTCAGGAGGAGAGTATCAACAGTAGTTGTATGAGTAACCTCATCTTCCTCATCCTTGGGGCTAAGGGCTTGGGACTGAGAGGCTATTAGATGTGTTGCACTTTTTTCCCAGGATGTATTTTTTCTCTCTGTGAAATATCTTCTGGCAGACTTGTGATCATGAAGTAGGCATCTGGTTTTTTGGTATCTTTCCTAGGGAAATTAGTCCCTTTAGATCATGCTCTATGTCTTTTATTTTTGCCTAGTAAAACTTAAACCTTACAAATTTGGAAGAGTGTGCGAAATATATTCCTATAAATTTCATGACAATCAGCAGCTGGATATCATAAACCCAAATTAATGCTCCACGGCAAGAAAAAGCGAGGACTGCTCAGCAGTTTTATTTATGTTATTTATTTTCTTTCACTGTAACTGATATAGTGGACACTAGAGTTATTGTCTTAGGAAGATATTTCTGGGATAAAAAACCAAGACATGCTTACAGAGGACATTTGAATCCATGCCACAGGAGGACCTAGTTCTTCATTTCTCATGGAGGATCATAGAGGGAGGAAGTAAACTCTGATGTACAGAAGTAAACATCTACCTCTGGGTCTGGAAGCTCAAGAGAAGTGCCCCAGGCAGGATGGGAAAAAATGAAGTTTGAAAGCAGATGGGAGAGTGTGTTACTGTGGAATGGAGAACAGAAAGGGGCAGAAGAATGAGAATGGGGAGCTGGCATGGTAAGCTTGGTTTTATAGGAGACACTGATGGCATTTGGCAACAGGAACTTTTTGCTCTTGGGTAGTGTGTACATTCTGTCTATGTGTCCCCAACTCAGGTTCCAATTTAAACATGAAGATACACATGCACAGCAGTACTCCCCTTCCTGCTGAATTGCTTTCTTTGCTTCATAGTATCCCCCTACACTGTGACTTATGTGGCTTGGGAAGGACCCTGACTGATGTCTACCACAGTGTCTTTGCTGAATGGATCATCTCCCAGACAGTTTCTTTCATGCTGTTCCTGACATGAAAGGATTGAAAGTGGAACTAAAATTCAAATTAAATCAGTAGAGCTGCATTGCAACCTGGCATTTAGCACAACAAAAACTACACGCTGAGCAGGAAATACACGATGGCTTTAGAACAAAAAATAAAAGAAAGCAAAGGGTTGTTTCACTGTTTTTTTTTTCCTGTAGATTTCAGAATGAGTTCCTTTGTTTGTGAATGAGCTTGAAGAAACTTTATTCCCCATTTCAAGTCTTTGATATCACTCATAGATTCAACTGATTTCAATACTTCCATCTTGACATTGCCTATCATATGCATTTGTGGGATAGCTCTACTATTTCTCATCTGTTTCAAGACCCCATGTGCCAGAAACATGCTGTCAGGCTTTGTCTGTGATCTGCTGAATGGCTTCACCTGGCAAAGGGGGCATAAAGCAAGAAAGAGGTGATGGTGCTGCATGGTAACAAGGAAATATATAGCTTTACAGTAGGACACAAGTATAAAGGAATCCAATATAAAAGGATCTTCTTTGCAGCATGGCACAAATATACCTCCCTGGTCACGTAACCACAAGTAATACCACAAGGAGTACCTATCACCTGACCATACAAGGGTAGTGTCATAATGCATAAACATAATATTTCAGGAAAATCTTACCTCTCCTGTGTCCTCGGTTAGACAGTATCAAAGAGGTACTTTCAGAAATACTATTAGAGTCACTGTAGTCCGCAGAGAGTTGTCTGTAATCTTCCGTTGACCGACTATAATTCATTAATCTGGACCCTTTGTCTGAAAACAGAAAGGAAACACGATGAATCACATACTTTAATTATAAAGCATTGTGTCTGCATGATAACATAAATAACATTTGGCTTAACTAATTTTTATGTAGTCCATGTCTGTTTTCTAACCCTGACTTCAATTCCTTAAAGACCAAGAAAAGCTTGGTAACTGCACTCTGTTACTTTCATAATCTTATTCTGACCCAGAACAGTTCTCATAGTTCTCCTCAACCATTCCAATTAAAATAAATCTAGTATATTAATTCTATTTTACATATTTAACTTAAAGGTTGCAAAGTTCAGAAAACCTGCAAAGTTCTCCTTCCTTATATTCTGAGGCCCAAAACCTTCAACATGTGTGCAGAACGGACAGTGCCCTGACACACTCCACTACCAGAGTCAGCTGTAGAAATTCCATTACGGGGATATACTAAATCATTAGGAACTACATTTTCTGTTACACCCTAACTTTGCTCTGGTTGCATTGTTTCTTGTCCTTTTTCAGAATCTCTGAAGGTGATAATTTTTAATTAAAAAAAGAGAAGGAAATTCAATGATGCCTTGAAAAGTATCTCTTTTTCATATGACCCATCGTACCTAATAGAAAAGTTCCACAGGTATTTAAGCATGTGTTTCATTCTAGCTGAAGTCAGTGGAACATAGATGTGATATGCTGAATGGGAATTGGATTGTTTATATGCCTAATATTGAGCATATCCAAAAAAAAAGTCTACATAGCTTGGGCCAACCTTCCCCTGCAAAGTCTGAGATTTCTGTTGAAATGAACAATACAATACAGAGACTAGAAATAGAATTATCTGAACATGAAGTCCACATGTAGCTACAGATAGAGAATTACTCCGCAGGAAAATCAAATATTGATCTCTATCAAAAGAAATGTGAAATTAGTATATGCTCGTTTATTTATATAGTGAGCAGGATTTGGCCTTTTGTCTTGAAATCACACCAGTAATCCTTGTGTGGATTTATAAATTGTCTTTTGAATAGGAAGACAGAACTGAAATCAAAAAGAAACCATAAATCTTTGCTTGAGAAATCAAATAGGAAGGATGGCAACATGGTAACTTCACAGCGTCCCACACTCTACCTTTGAAAATACACCGGAGTATACAAACTACAAAAGCAGTTTGGGTTGTTTTTCATAGGCACAGGTTTTATGCAAAGTGCTTTAAGAGTCAAATCTTTGCAAGCTGATTTGTTATCATTGCTTCACAGCCCTCAGACTACTGTCCTTTGAAGAAATAAGGATCAGAGAAACCTTGCTGACTTGCCTTGGAGTCTTTTCATTATGAAGTCATTTATATGTGAAGCAATAAATACCCTATCCCACACTACATGTAATCACTACGGCATGAAATTAAACAATTCACCTAACTTGGGAAAGACTCAGAAAAGGCTGGCTGTATCCGTATTAGATAATTCAGGTTATAAATCTTTCTCTACCTTGGTGAAAATTCATCTGGGAGGACAGTGGTGAGGTGTCAGATATTTTCTCATGGAGTCTCTTCCTTATCACATGACTTCTGTTAAGCTGAGAGGCTGTGCTGTCTTCGTTGACTACCCTCTCTACCTAGAAGACAGTAGTACTGCAAGTCAATATCATATGTTATGTGGACTTCAGACTTTCACACTGATGTGATCCTTGCCCTCTGCTTGTCAGAGGCTGCTGATTTGCTTGGTATAATCAACTTCATCTTCTCAGATTAACACAAAGCAGGATTGAGTTTTCCTGGCTTCCTGCTCTCATGTGAGCTATGTTTAAGTGGGGACACCCTCTGTTACAGTGGGACATAGAATAATAGAGAGTGCAAGGGAAAAGTTTACCTCAGAGTGTTAATGAATACTGGTTGAAAAGAAAAAAAAATATTTGTAGTTTTCTTCCAGTTTCATTCAGCTTGTCAACAAAACAATGTTAATATTTTGAATCCTGAAAAAGAGTCAGGTGTTTATTTATTAAAGACTTCACATGGTCAGACTTGATTGCACAGTAAATGTTCAGTTCCACTCAAGGATGATGATTTAAATTCTCAGTATGATGTAAATGTGATTTCTTTGAAATTCACAGAAAGTTTGAAACCAGAAGGGCAATTGGAAAATCTTTTTTTTTTGTTTAAAGTTCATTCCTTTGGCAAATATGAAGTCTCTGTAAAAGTTACAATTGCTTCAGTATTAACCAAAGAGCTGAAGATACTGTAAATGCAATAGCTGGATTTTCATCATTTCCCAGGAGCTTGAGTGGTGTGAGAGATGGCTTCATTGCCTCATTTGCTTGTACACATGCCCACTTGCTTTCCTTCTTAGAAGTCTAGAACCAAATCTTGCTTCCTTAATTCATACATGCATTAATTTCAGGCAATTCCTGAACTGTATGCTATGTGGCTCCTCACCTCTCTCACCAAAAAAAAGGAGATGATAAGAGTGTGACAGTAGTACTTACCTCACTGACACTTCCCACTGCAAACTGGACCATTTTCTTTATGTAGACATTTGCTGGTAAGGAAGCAAAATCCTTCTGATGTGCCTCACATGCTTCCAGAATTGATTCAGGAGAAAGCCTTTTATGTGGCAGATCTTCACATAGTGTCAGCAAGAGCGTGTGTAGTTGGTCACTCAGCTGGAGGGACTGAGTCAAAATGGAGTTATATGTTAAATGACATCTCCCAGTGGTCTGAAGTCCTGTGTAAACTGAGACCAGGAATTTCTCTAAGCCTTTCAACTTGAGTGAGAAATGGGCACTAAATTCCTTTAGACTTTGGGAAAATTCCAGGCAGGCAGCATAACAGCACCAAATGGAGCCTCTAATGGGATCTGGGATAGCCTTGGAGGGAATTGGCATCTACAAGGAAGGGCATCAGCCTGTACAGGGGCTTCTTGATGGCAGACAACAGCTCAGTCTGCTCCACAGCTTTGCTAATTAGACTGTGAGTCTTAAAGATTCATGCAAGTAAGACATGTGGTAGCATTAGCTTCAAGAAGATGAGGAGTTATGCTAGAGAAAATGTTGTCATAGAGTCCAGATACTTAAAATTTGAGTCATTTAGCTTATAGAAACTTTTCTCTTAGACCTTGTATACCCATGAAAGGGAAGGTAGATCTATTAAAACCTTGTGCTTTCCAAATCAAAAACATGCAATCAGAGATATGGATACAGAAATGAAGCAAAATGTATGCTACAGATCTTTGATAGGGTTCTGGGTAAGCAAGAAATGCAAATTTTCAACCAGCAGAGATGCTAGTAGAATTTGCTCAGAAATAAGGAGAAAAAATTGGGTTTATTCCAGCATCCTGTTCTTTGAAAAAGCACATGAATGGGCACAGCAGCACAGTCATGCCAACATGATGTTTCTCTTTTAGCCATTCCTATCTTAGAATCATAGAATCACAGAATCATAGAACTGTTGACTCACTTAGGTTGGAAAAGACCTTTAAGATTAAGGACAACTATTAAACCATCATGCCCAAGTCTACCACTGTCATGTCCCTAAGTGCTACATCTACATGTCTTTTAAATACCTCCAGGGATGGTGATTCCACCACTTCCCTGGGTAGCCTGTTCCTTATTACAGTCTTGGAATAAATGATCCTCACTCTTAAAAGCAAGGTACAATTCATCTTAATGGAAACAATTTTGATTTTTGAAAAAAAAAAAAGGAAAGATGAGGCCTGACTCAGTTTCTGATTTGGATCAACTGGTATTTTTGGTGAAGTCGGGACCTTGACACAAGCTTTCCAATTCTTTCTAGTTGTCTGAAACATAAAGCCCCTCTTACTGTGACTTCAGATTATGTCTCTCAACCTTTGAGCCTACCAATATAGGACAGGATAAAAGAAAGCAAAAATGTTTGTATTACTGGCCTGGTTTGGAGGAACCTGGTAGTCTGCTGACCAATAGAGGGTCATTCCTAAGGAATACACCAACATCTGTCAAGATAAAAAAGGAAAGCCTTTATGAAGTCAACCTTAAATGCAGAAAAACCTCATACTAGAGAGAGAATCTTTTTGTGTCTTAGTTACAAAATGGCAGAAGCCAAAAAGATCTTTTTTTTAAAAAAAAGATAGACTAGAGGAAACATATATAAAAGTACAATAGCTACTTTGGTTTATGGACTAGATAGCATGCAACGACTATTGTTCAGCTTGAGGGGATGAGCCAGGCTGCTCCCTCTCCAATGATGCCATAAATAGGAAAAGAAATTTGAACTCCTTTCTTAGTTTTGAAGCTCTCTCATTGGCAATTAAAACCCTCCACTACCTGTGGGACTGACTAGCAGTGGTGTCCAGGAAGAGGATAGTAATCCTGGAGTAAAAGCCATCTTCTCCAAAGCTTCATGTTACTGCATAGCGTCTAAGTTATGTGAAAGTCTGCAGCTACTGTGTTCTGCCTGAGGGAACTGTGCACTGCTGTGGTCACAGAATCACAGAATGTTAGGGATTGCAAAGGACCTCAAAAGATCCTCCTGCTGGAGAAGGACAACCTAGATCAGGTCACACAGGAACGCGTTCAGGTGGGTTTTGAATGCCTCCAGAGAAGGAGACTGCACAACCTCTCTGGGCAGCCTGTTCCAGTGTTCTGTCACCCTCACTGTGAATATCTTCTCTTATTTATGTGGAACCTCCTATGTTCCAGTTTGCACCCGTTAGTTGCTCCTAGTGATATATGAAATGTTTAGGTACCTGAGTGTTGTATCTTGCTATCTTGCCAGAGAGACTCATTTAGCAGGGAGAAGAAAAGTAAATGGCTATCAAAGATGAACATATTTCTGACTTCCTGGGAGTGCTTCCACTCTCTGACTGTATGAATACCTAAGTCCTGCTGCTTCTGGGATTACAATTACTATATAAGATCAAACATCATGTTCATAGAAATATGCTTCCTTTCCGTGGACCTTTATAAATAATATATTTTTGCAGACCTCGAGGACTGATGTTCAAAACTGATTTGATGTTGACATGCTAATCTAATGGCAAGCTACAAGATACATGTAAATCTTTCTGTGTAGCCCACTTTGTTTAGTGGTATTAGAAATGGAGTTTGACAATAGATACCTGGTATGCTACAATAAAACCTACAAGCTTGTCTTCATGAGGTACTGTCAAGATTTATTTTCTAATATACCTCACCTTTGTTAGTCCAACACATTGGTTTTTACTTTGTCTGTGGAGCAATTCTGGTGCACTGAAAGGAGACGCTTCCCTCTGAGATGCATTGTTTTGAAAGGACAAATCTCCTTCAGCAGACAGCAGTACTGACCATGGACAAATCACACAGATGGCAGGGTCTGAAAATTGTTGAAGAAGATAATGGAGTTCTTAGTGTTGAATTCACTGCCCTCAGAAGATCATATTGCTAGTATCTCACCTGCACAGCCAAACCCATCACTGAAGTTTCCTGGAGATGTACCCAGAAGTCAGTGGAATCATGTTCATTTATGCCTGGCTAATTTTGTCAGCTGAAATTCAGTGATGGTTAAAGACTTGCTTTCTCTCTCACATCATTTCACACATATAACCAATATATTGATTTCAATGGATTTCTTAAGCCTAAGGAAAGTCAGAATTAAATTCTCTGCACAGATTCTGGAGATCTTGACAGTTTTCATAGATCTTTTTCCGCAAAGCAGGAGAATATGGGAAAAAGTAGAACACTCCTTCAAATACAGCATGAATACTTTGAAGCTGGCATTTGCAAAAGACCTTAAGTTAGCTTCCAATAATTTGCATGACCATGGGTACAAATCTCTTCTCTGTGGTGATATTTTTTTTTTATTTGTGCTTCTTCTAGTCGTTCAGCTCTGCATTTTAGTAACCTCTCTGTCAGTGTATTGTGTCTAGCAGAGTTGAGTTACTTTGCCAGAAAGTCAGCAGCAGGACTCAGTATCTTTTTATTTCCATTATACAAATGTAGAAACTTATGCAGAGCCTGGCTTCAGTGACTGCACCATGTCAGTCAACAGAAGCTGAGGTGGCAGCAGAAACCAACTTCTCAAGTCCCTGTGCTATAACCTACTAAGGTTTTCCTTAAGTTGAAACATCATTTCCAACTAAACAGAACTTTGGGATTTCTTTTTTTTACCAGAATGCAAATATGAAAACTATCCAAACTAAAACTTGGACTAGATTCTACCGATAGTATGAACAGCCACGATATTTTAGCATTATTCACATTCAGTCTTTCTGTCTTCATGTCTGTTCTGTTAAAAGAGAAGGGATGTTTCAAACAAAAATGTTTTCAAATGATAAATGTAAGCTCCTAAACCTGATGAAGCCCTGAGGACTCTTAACAGGCCTTAATGGCCCTGACCAACATCACATGGGACCTATGCTCATCATCTGCACATATTCCTAGGCTCCAGTTAAGCTCAGACCAGAGTCTTGAGTCCTTGCCTGAGGTATGGTATAGGAGTGCCTGTCTCCAGTTCAGACACCTCCATACCCTGCCTGACTGTGGACTTCATTGATTGATCTGACTTCCCAGCCTGACCTCAGACATGTCCTGTCACTGTGGACATGCCTGATTGCCCACACCAGACCTGATCTTGACTCAGCTTCCCAGATAGACCTTGGGCCTGCCTTGTCACCACAAACTTGTGTGGTGGTTTGCATTATGAGCTGTCAACTCCAGGCCTGCCCTGCTTGCCTGATTTGGGTACTGTGGGATAGAGCCCTGGCTGGCACAGCCCCTGCCCTGCCACCATTGTAACTGTGCTTGGATCTGGGCTCCCTATCCCAAAGGGAACAGCTTGCTCTTGCTGTTCTCTCTAAAATCGATTTGAAGGAGTCTCAGTAATGAGCTGTAGTATTCTTGTAAAGGGCTGAGTTGTCTTATATTTAGATATAGGGTTTCTGGAAATTGAGGTAATTTAAAAAAAAAATAATTGTTGGCTGTTGAACCAGTCTCTGTTTCAAAAGAGAACAGAGGCCATTCACATCTCCACATGAGAAGAGCTCAGAAGCATGCCCTAAATGTGTTGGCATTTTAGCATTTAAAAATTATATATTAAAAAATGGCTACTTAGTTCTTATGCATGGTGGAGGAAAATGGATGGTAAAAATGGATAAAAAAGTTAAGATGGGAATTCATATACCTAGAAGGTTTGTACATCCAGAGAACACAGAGATTCAAGACTTACAGACCACAGGTATTTGCAACAGTTGTGGCATTTACTTCTTTAGAAAATCAAAGCTTTTAAAGTCATCGGCTAACCTGCTCTTTTGCTCTTTCACCATTTTCTGTAGTGTAGTATGCAAACAGAACTAGCACATCCTGGGAAACTTGTCTGTTATAGAAACAGCCAGCCAGCTTGTACTTTAGCCTCGACGAAGATTACCTGGCCTTCTGTAATGTTGGCCATCCAGCGAGTGAGCATACCTGGCCATACCTGCTATAGCAAGTGGTGCTGACCATCACCAAGTCTAGTGTGATTTATTATGTCAAGCACAGCGCAGCGAAAATGTGGCAGTACTAGCCCTGAGAAGAGGCTGATTCCAGAAGCAATATAGCTGTAATTAAAACATGTGGAGCCAGAGACATGCCTTAGTCAACTGAGATGATGCTATGCAGAGGCATTTCGCCTTCACTGCCCTCCAAAAAACTGGAGCACTGGGGACTCAACTTTGCAATGAGTCCATCTTGGCATTAATTCTGGACTTGAGCTCTCTAAAGACATGTTTGACCAGTCTTGCGCTAGACCTGTAGATCAGCTTGTATCTACTTCCCTACTTCCTTTTGTTTTACTTTTTAACTTCTGATCATAAAACCCTAAGTATATCTGGTGCAGCATAGGGAACATAAGCTGATTATTTCAATTTAATAGATATCCAAAAAGTATTTCCTCCTTTCCTTTCCTTTCCTTTCCTTTCCTTTCCTTTCCTTTCCTTTCCTTTCCTTTCCTTTCCTTTCCTTT
>JAAGNO010029552.1:53255-64242 GCA_033439905.1 Ceryle rudis
TTTCCTTTCCTTTCCTTTCCTTTCCTTTCCTTTCCTTTCCTTTCCTTTCCTTTCCTTTCCTTTCCTTTCCTTTTCTCAAACAAGAGATCAGGAGAGCATAGTGTCAGCTTAGTGTCTGTCACTGAGTTAATAAGTTGTGATGAACCGGAGCTGAATCTATTCAGGTGAGTAGTTCTGTGCTGCACTCCTTTGCACATTCATGGTGCCTGTCTTGTCTGAGCTGTTCCGTCCCCTTGTTATGCTAAATAGTAGAGAACTGATGCAATAGTCAACCTGCTGTATTGTTCCAGTCCATTAAAAATTAGTTAGTAATAAAAGTTCACTCTTCCAGCTAGAGCAGAAGTTACTCAACACTTTTTTTCAGTATTTTGTGTTTTGATTCTACACTCATGAGGTAAGAACTCATCTATTCTCCCCTCAAAAGGAATATCCATTGTCTTAAACATTTCTCAAAACGTGACAGGTTGCTCTTCTGTGCTGTCTTGTACAGCTGGCCTGCTTGGCAAGAATTCATCTTGATGACTTGCCTAGCCACTGTGATAAGTCGTATTATTATCATCAAGGATAAAAGTGTCTTACTAGCTGAATGAGGAGCCATGTTGGTTTGCCTGTCCTCCTCTATCACTACATGAAGAGTATGATCCTAGATGGCACTGTATGTTCTGTGTATGTATGTTATTCAGAATTTAGGAAGGACTCTTCTGTCCTGTTCCACGCTGTGTAGTTGTGCTTACATGAATTAATATCTGATGTGTAATTTTGAAAAAAAAAAAAACAACCAGAACAACAAAAACTGTGTGAAGATCTTTTATTCATGCAAAGCAGTCTGCATGTAAAGCCAGCAGCACTGAAAGATTTACCATTTTTATTAATATGTTATTATTGCCATTAGTGCTTTTTGTCTCAAAAAACCCCTCCAAACAAAACCAAAAAAAAAAAATCAAACTTGAAAGAGCTAAAATAATTCAGGAATGAATTTCCAACAGTAAGAACTACAAGAACATACTTTTCACCTCACCTTTGTGAAGGTCCTCCAGAAGCTGCACTGTGGCCAAGTACAAGAGTGCCCATATTTCTTCTTCCTCCAAAGAGCTTCCTTTTGCCCACAAGACCTCGGCCAGTGTCACACAGGAACTGCTCATGCCTGCTGCAATAGAAACCAGATTTTGGACATACTAAAGTAGACTGAATTGGTCAAAGTAAACCATACTGCTTACAACTGTACCCTTCTCTCACATTAAGAAATATTTTGTGAACTACCCTGCTTCTTTGTTCCCAAAAGGTAGGTATCATTCATCCCTAACTTAAACTGTGTAAGACTAAGTAAAGGGGACTGAACTAAGTAATTTCCTGTAATCTTTTTGAGCCCATCATTTGAAACCAATCACAAAACTCTGTGGGGCAAATACTTTATACTCAGAAGATCCTTCATGAATATGTGCTGTTCAGACTTGTGAGTGGTTATCTGAATGGTAGGGCATTGTTTTTGCTGCTTAATTGGATGCTGACAAAAACATGACAGTTAATCTAAAAGGAAAAGAATGTTGAAGCAGAAGAGATGCACTGTAACATGAAATGTTTATAAACACAGTCAAACAGAACAACTGAGTTTCATTCATTGCTCAGCAGATTAATCAGTAAAAGCTTGGAGACTTACTGAATTTATTGATGAGAGGTTTTCTTGGTCAGATACCTGAGACTCAGAACTTGCAGCTCATCCATACTGATACACATATAAACTTGCTTTATTTCCCTAAACCAAATTAAAAGATGATTCCCTCTGTGAGCTGCTGAAGAGCAATTAAGTGGCTCCCGGCACACTGTCCTCTCTGACAGATGCATAAAACCTGGCATACTGCAGACGAATGTTGGTCCACACACTCTCCCTGCTTTGTCTCTGCAATGCAGCATCAGATCATTTAGATAAAGGCATCCTGTAATGAATCATAATTTAATGTTTTACCTACTGGAAAAATATTTTCCTGATCCCAGACTCTTTTCCTCTGAATTTTTTATCATACTAAATATTATCAAATAAGCTTTTGTTCTTCATAAATGGGTATGATTTTTTCCATTTCAGCAATTTTACATTTCTGTATTTTACCAGTCTAGGCAGAGCTGCTCTAGGTCTATGCAACTGTAAGGAAAACTGAATCCAAGCTTAAAATTTGCTAAAATGTTTTGAACTTAATGTACACTTTTGCTGTTACTGTCCTGTAACAATGAGCTCCATAGCTTCATTGTATGCTGTGAAAATAGAGGCACAATGAGAAAAGTTGGAATTGATCCATCTATTGCTTGGAGGTCTTGACGTTGTCTGTAGACCACCACGTGAGCATGCTACTGTCATGTATAGGATATAAACACCATTGTGAAATGACTTCACTTAGAGCCTGAAAACAGATCTTCCCCCCTAACCATTTCTTCACCCTCTGTACACAGCCCTCATATTGCTACCATTTGCTCTCTGTCTGCAATAGAATTTACTGTGTCTTAGAGCTGATTTCTTTGCCAGCTTCCTGTTTATTATGCAGTTTTGAAGGGGTTGCTACAAGAGCGTTAAAATGTTCTACCAGGACCGACTTGTTGCTGATTAATAGAATACTCAGATTTTGACTCATGGGGTCTTGTCCTGGATCACTAGCTTCCAAAAAAGGAACCAAAACACTGGAAGAATGCTCCCTTGTTGCAATCACTACAGGATTATGGACCAACCTAGTGACATTTTAAACAGAACCAGCATCCTAATTTTAGTCTCTGTAGCTTCAAAGGGTAGTAAAGCTTCTTAAGAACCTAACCTTAATTAGAAGAGACAGACAAATCTTCTTAATCTAAGCCATCACCATTTCTCTTAATAATAAATTACTGTTATTGCATTTCACTTAACCCTGTGATACTGGGACTAAGCAATCAATTCACATCCGCAGAGCTAGAATCTATGTGACTTCTCTATATGGGTAATCCACCAGACTGTATTTAGTGTTGTTTCATTGGAGATTGTGCTGGCGGAAGGAGACCTGCATCCTCTGTTTTAGATAGAAGTGCTTATACCAAGTGATTTCAGTGCTGAGATTTTTAATTAAGTTACTTAAGCAACTGTACAGAGTGCAGGCATTACAGCTTTATAGAGCCAAAGTGAAATCAGCAGTTACACCAGAGGTGCTTAACTTTTGTAGTGAATGTTTAAGAGGAAATACTCAGATGAATACTAAGTATGAAATAAATGAATTCTGCTAGCAATGATGTGCAAACTTCTTCTAAATATTATTAGATTGTATGGCCATGGAAATAATAATCTCTTCAAAGTGTAATAAATTATTGCTTTAATCCAATGTAGAGTTAAGTGATGTGTAATTTTACAAGCAAATTACAATTGATTTTTAAACCCACTCAGAACATTCTGTAATTTGGGGATGTATTTTTTAATTTTGGTTTTCAGGACCAGCATGATGTGATATTTAACAAAAATATAACTGTGTGAATACTTGGGAAAAAAAAAATACAGTTCATTTCTTTTTTAGCCAAGGTACACTACGTATATGATATGAGAGTAAAAGTAATATGAAGATATTGTCATGGTAGCACTGCACATATTCAAGGTCCCTCCATTTAATAAAAGTTGTTATCCAGAACCTAACATTTCTGACCTTCAAACAAGCTACAGCTGACAAGGCGAAGCAGACAGATGAGGAGGGAAGGAGGAAAAAGGTAACAGTAACCTTGCAGGAAGGGACTTGATGGTTTGCAGTAACACTACATATCAGGAAATTATGCTAGGGTCTAGCTGAGCCTGCAGGGAAAAATTAGAGCAGCAGAATGTAATCACCCATTTTGGAGTTTGGCCAGGATATAGAGGTTAATGTATTTGTGCCTGGAAAAATTAGCAAAGGACTTTCAGTGCCAATTCACGCTTGAGGTCAGACAAATCTTCTGCTGACTTCCGTGGAATAAGGTCATGCCATCCAAATAGACAAGTTAGCCTAAAATATTCTCCTCTTTCTAATCTTTGCAACACATTCATTCATTATGTGGACTGTCTGAATTCAATAGATTTTCCTCTGGAAGAATTTAAGCTACTTTTCTTATACAGATGTGAAAGGTACACTGAGGTGAGACTAACCCACAATTTTGCCACAAACATCCACCTATTTATCATATTTTATTCTAAATTCTTTTATTCTGTTTTGGTACATTTTGCTTTGTCATATGTGCAAGCTTTCATTCAAGCAGTCATGGAAATCTAGGGTCAATGAAAGAAATTGAATTGATTATAAAAGATTATGAACTACAGCACTGCAATTGAACTACAGCACTGCAATTAAATTTAACAGTTACTAACAATCATGCATTGGTAATTTCTTATGTCAGGGTCACTTTATGTGCAGTTTGGCTTTATTGGATTTGGCAATCTTATTTAGTAAAATGTAAGGGAGCAACTTGGCTTTTGTCAACCTTCATTTTTACTTTTGCTGGTTTGCTGACTGTATAAAACCAAGAAAGATAAAGACTACTACTTTTGTAAGGAAACTGACCTTCCCTTATCAAACACAGTCATGTGCATTAAACATCCTCAAGAGGAGCAGGGCATCCGGATTCCTAACGAAATGACAGCCCTTTTCAAGCAAGATGGTTCAGCTGTAGAATCAGTTTCTATAGCATGAAAGGCTTAATCTGTTACCTAGATGATGGTGAAAAAACAGATGACAAGGGAGATCACAGGACACAGCAGTGAATAAGATGATGAGGAAGAAGAAATCCCATATAGGTTTTGAAAATCTGGGCCCAAGTTTGTTTCTGGTCTGCTTTTAAAGGCATGAAGCAAGAAGAGATTTTCCCCATTTAGGCATCTTGAAGAACAACTGGAAATGAGAATTTTGGCAAAAAGTTTGTGTATAAACACAATAACAAAACCAAAGGATTAACCTTGGGTATGAACCAAGCATTCTGTAAACTGGAAAGGCTTCTGTCAAACCAGAAATTTTACTGTCTGGAAGCTGTTCTTGCAGAGGTCTTGTCTTTCTTCTGACTGAACATCCAGTTCGGCTTCATTATTCTGTGTATTGCAAAATACCTAGGTGGAAATTTAACCAGCTTTTAGATTGCAGAAGGGTGTAAATAGATGCATATTTTGTAAGCAATTGTGTTTGAGAAAGGTGTATGGCCTATTTCTGGTTTGGACCTAAAGGCCCATCAGAGCCTCTCTACTAGAGGTGACTAATTGATTTGGACATGAATGAGCCAGACGGAGACCACATAAGTAGGTCCTCTGACAGATCTGAGAGGTTGCTAACCTTAGTAAGAGAGTATGAGTGTAGGCTTACAGTGACAGGCAGAGAGGGGGCTTGGAGTGTAACCTCCTCCATTTGCATGACTATATCCAGAAAATGTTGTCTACTTCTAAGTGTAAATCTGCTGCACGTGCAGGCAAATGAAGTTGGCCAATACAGATTTTGCTTAATGTATTTACTATGCTGTGTGGAATTATCTAAGTCTCCATCCACCAGTTTCAAGGGCAATGTTAGAGACCAGGAATTGTTTCTTCTAGTGCTGCATTGAATTACGTCTGTAAAAATGCAGTCTTTAGCCAACTTTCTCTAAATATGGTATTTTTTCTTAACCTTCTATCCCTTTCAGCTATTGTACTCCAATTTCTCAGCTGGGTAGTAGTCCCTTTTAGGCCTCACATGCTGCCTGATAGACTAAAACCATCTTTTGTAAATAAATGTCCAAACCCAAGGGGACCCAATCCTGCTTCAGTATAGCCAAAGGCAAAATTTCTTGTATCAGTGGGAGCAAGGTGAAGCAGGGAAAAAAAACCACTTTTTGGAAGGGACATAGCCAGAGGAGCTCAGGTGCTATTCTTCAAGATGTCAAGCAATCTGCTTTCAAATCTAAGTTGATCAAATGCCAAGAGACATGGGAACTTGAAGTGACATTTTCCTAGGGTGTTGGAGGGCTGATAGAATGATTTTAAGGGCTGAAAAGGGATCCATAACAGACAGATTAGCAAGATAGATTTGCTAATGATTAAAGATCTTTTAGAATGAAAAGCAGCTAGAAAAATGAATTTTTAGTCAGCACCCTTTTACTTGACAGGAGGTGCTGGACAATGGGTTAATTAACGTATCATGTAATGTAATTTCTGAACACACTGAGGTGAGGACTTTGACCTAGATAAAGTCAGTCTGTCTATCCTATCTCTTCATTTTCCTCTGTGGTTCCACCCCTCAAAGATTGATAAAGTAACATATGGCTTTGAAGTGCCTTATGTTTAAGAGTAGCCCAGTGATAATTTCTACCTTTACATATTCGTGACACAAGAGTTCAGAAACTTCATCAAAAGAGACAGAAAATTCCACTGAGGTATAAAAGTAAATTAAACCACAAATAATATCTGACTAAAGGCAAGAAAAATGCTTTTTTAATATCAAGTATTCTAAATACACTAAGAAAAAATCTTGCAGCCTATCTCAGGACTTGCTGTGCAATAAATCAAACTCAGAATGCAAAATCAGGGGAATTAAAAATAGGACCAATATTAACATTTGGATTGAGGTATAGTTTTGAAATTATCAATGATAGTTCCAAAGCAATTTTAGAGAATTTATGTCCTGAGCCTAGCAGTACATTGATGTGACATGACAAAGGCAGAACACTTTCTGTAGTCACAGGCTGAGGAGGAGCAGATGCAGTAAGCATCATTCTCACTGCCTCAGACTGCCCTGAGTTGTGGTGGCAGGGACAGTGTTTGGCATGAACCTGAACCAGGGCCAGAATGACTTCTCTGCATTCAGTAGGAGGTATCTCCAGGAAGAAACTTAATTGATCTCCTTTATGCACTTAAATATTATATAGTTATAAATGTGAATGTAGTGACATTTTTTAAATTGCAAATTATCCTGGTATGCATACAGATTAAATAGTTGATGTACAGAATAACTTCTGAGTTGAAGTAGGAAGATAGGAAGATACTTTTTGTAGAGAATCACATAATTACTGAGGCTGGAATAGACCTCCAAGATCATCAAGTCCAGCCTGTGACCCAACACCATGACATCAGCTAGACCATGTCACTAAGTGCCCCATCCAGTCTTTCCTTAAACACCCCCAGGGATGGTGACTGGAGTGAATTTCACAAACTGAGTGGTAAGGGTGTTAAAAGATGTGGCTTTATTACAAGATGTATAGCTCAAGATCATTACATAGTACATATATATTAAACTGATTCTGGGTATCTGTAGACATGTTTGGGTCAGTGAAATAATTCTGCCCCACCCAAGACTCTCTATGCTTAAATATTCTTAAATGAACAATTTTCACATGAGGATCACAATCTTTTGTTGCTTAAGACTGCATGGTATTTGCTTTAAAAAAAAATCCAAGCCCAGTAACTTGGAATACTGTATGGAGATTTTGAGAGGTGCTGGTTTCCAAAATAACTGGGACTAGGCAGTAACTAGGAGATACTAAAGAAGCACTGGAAGGTGGGACCAAACTCTCATCAGTGAGAACCCTAAACCTGTTTTCATTTGCATCTGATTCATAACAATCTACAAAACTGTAACATGCATTGTCTACAGAGGAAAGAAGATGATCACTTCAATCTGTAATTGTGAGCTTTGGATTTGGTCTGACTGCACCTATTGTGTTGTATGACAGTTCTACAGTTCTCGTTTAATACTTCAAGTTTTTGAGGTTTTGTTGTTTGTTTTTTTGAAGACCAGTACTCTTCCATAAGACAAGTTAAGATTATCAAAAATATAGTATAGAAATTATTTACTAAGAAGTGACAACTAAATATATTTGGTTTATAAGCACTATTCATCCATAACATTTAAAATTGAAATGCAAACAGTAAAAAAAAAAAGTTTAACAGTAAATTCTCAAAATATATTAAAATGTAGTTAAAATTGAATTAAGGGAATGTTGTTGCTCTCACTAAACTAATGACTATTACTGATAATCTTAGGGGAAATACAGAAAAAAAAATTTAAAATAAATGTAATATATCTTAATCATAACTGTATTCATATTTCAGAGAAAAAAAAAAAGAAATAATTGGGGGAAATTAGGTCCCCCCACTGTATACTGTGGACTTTTTCAAATGCATAAACTAAACTCTGAGCTTCTTGTGTATATAATGCATCTTATGGCCAAAACAGTAGCCCTAACTTTTTTTTTACCTAGATATATAAGCATAATAACTGAATAAAAAAACTGGATAATTACTAATTAGTTTGCGTAAGTATAATCTGCCATGTTTCAATGTCGTTTATCCATAAAATACCAGTACATTTTAGCTACATTAAAAGTTGGAAGAGACAGAAAAAAAGCACATTTTTGAAAGATCTATTATAAAATTAAGTTAAATTATAACCTGATATATTCACATATATTCCATATACAAATTTTATACTCTGACTCATTATACGCTTGTTATAATTTTGAAGAGAATACACTGTATTCCTCATATCAGAGATGAATCTCACTAAGAATCAAATACAACTCTGAAATAGGAGGTAGAAATTTATGGGTTTATAATTTCAATATCTACTTAAAATTATGTCAGAAAAATTCTGTTCAAATAAAGTAGACAGGAGGAGCCAAATCTGTAAACACTGACAAGTTATTAAGGGAGTTGCCTTGTTGCTAAAACATAACTTTTCCTTAAAAAGATTATGCTACAGAAATTATATCTGTAATGATACAGCCTTCATTATATGATTTTTTTTCACCCTCTTAGTGTAAGCTTCTTTATTTCCTTTCTAGAACCATGCATTTTAATCAATAGGAGAATTAATCAGACTATTGCAAAGTATTCAGCACTCAAGAGGGATAAATTTCCGTGGCTTGAGAGCCAAATTTCATTGGTAGGAAATCATAAACTTCTCAAGGGTTGGGCCAGTCTTTAAAAGTCTAATCTTTGAAGGAGAGAGTTGAAATCTGATTCCTGAACAGTGTGGTTCCGTGCCTCTCTGGAGTGAATTTCATGGACTGAGTGGTAAGGGTGTTAAAAGATGTGGCTTTTACACATGTAAAAAACCTGAGCAGGCTTTACTGTAGCTCCTTTGGATGTTAAAGAATAATGAAGTCCCAAATTAAAGATTAAAAGCTAAGATTTTAGCTTTGCTGTCCAGGCTTTCCAAAGTCTCTCCACAGCTTCTGAAGCAGCGAATCATACTGTAGTGAATGCTTCTGTGGTTTGCCTACTGATAATAGGTTAAACAGGCATTCTGAAGCTAGTTTTTGAGTACCGAATGTGTCACAATTATACCTTTGCTGGCAATAGAAAGATATCCAAAGCTTCTGATCTTGATTTGAATGCTGATGGACTCTATCACCTGAGAAAGTCTCAGTGCCTTCTTTCACCACATCACTAAGGGTGATGCAGTTGGTCTGCTCTCAGTGGTGATCCACTTCAGAAATAAATAGTAAATTACCATTATTGGTATCTCTCTGGAACTTCTGTCTAAAAAATTCTAAATCAGTAATGTTTACAAAGTATATACCATAAAATAAGGCTGCTTTTATTTTACAATCAGCAAACTGTAATGCAAAAAAACCACATTGGAGAGCAGTAGGAAAGAAATTAGGAAACCAGTTTCTTAATTGAGAGTCTTTAGTCCCAGGTTGTAATCACTAGAGACAAGTCCTTCTAGTCTTTAGAGTTCAATGATGTTTTCTAAATAACAGTATTCTGTATAAAACCATGAGTAAATAATGTATTTAAACAAGTTTTCCAGAATCATGTGAACTGAACTGAGTTACATAAACGAATTCCTGCTATAAATGCAGTAAAATTCAGTGCCTTCTACTCCTTTGCCTTAAATAGAAAATAAAAATAGGCTGAGGAACTCTGAGGTTTTATCAGTGAAATTCTGTTATAGGTGAATGTTTCTAACTCCAGAAGGAGGCAGGAGACATTGTGGACCACAGTCTGACCAACTCTATATTATCATTTTTCATACAAGCAAGCAGCCTTTTAATCAGAATTAGCTAGTAACTTGAGAGAAAATAAATGAGCTTTAATACAAAAAAACCTCAACCCAAACAAACAAAAAAATTCCAAACAAACAAAAAAATCCCAAACAAACAAAACAAAGCACACCACAATAAACAACCCAGGGTAAATACTAGATACTGCTGTACAAGGCCAAGAAGATGAAGTTTTAATACTTATTTAATTGATAATGAGATTAAGAGAAATACATAAGAACCTACCTGTACAAGCTGGACATATGCTGCATCCAGAATAGTCTGAAATCTTCTATATTTTCCCCCAATACCGATTGTTTAGATCATCATAGTTCAAAATGTCAAATTAAACATATTCAGGACTTGCTTGGACTTCTGGTTCTTGGAGTTTTTTCTTTGTCTCTCTCTTTCTTTCCTTCTCTTGTCTCTCTCTTTCGTTCTCTTTCTTCCTCTCTTTTTATTGCTTTGTTTATATCTCGTAACTAAGCACTAGTGTGGTCTGGCAAGTGGCTAAGCAATTAAACAGTAAGGTTCCTTCTCTTGTTTGCAAGCCAAGCCTAGCAGCTCCTGGTTTGAAGTTGAGGGCAACGTCATGTCTGCTGAGGCTGTTTACACTTGTTACTTTTCTTTTTTTTTTGTAGTTCAGCTGACAGGTAATAAGAGTCAGCTTTTAGGAAGTGGCTCAATATAAATCTCTGGGTCCGTCGACATATAAGAACTCAATTGGATTACCTGACGCACACGGGAGCATTAGATCTAAAGCCCTGTAGACTGATGTCACTTTCAACCCCCTGCCAATCCAGAGAGAAGCAGTACACCAAAGCAGAGATTGATGGTCTAAGGTGGTGAGTGTGTCCTTTATGAGCAGCAAAATCCTTCAGACCCAAGAAACAAAGCAAGTAAGATTTTGATACGTCTGTCTGGCAGGAAAAAAAAAAAAAGAAAAAAGAAAAGAAAAGAAAAGAAAAGAAAAGAAAAGAAAAGAAAAGAAAAGAAAAGAAAAGAAAAGAAA
>JAAGNO010029552.1:64342-81992 GCA_033439905.1 Ceryle rudis
AGAAAAGAAAAGAAAAGAAAAGAAAAGAAAAGAAAAGAAAAGAAAAGAAAAGAAAAGAAAAGAAAAGAAAAGACTGTAAGAAGGGAATTAGATTTTTCTTTTTTTTAATATTGCTTAATCTGAAAAATCCTGGTTACTTATTGCAGGATGCAGCTGTGTTCAGAGCAGGGCAACGCTGCTCGTGGGATGCTGCAGGGCAACTGTGAGGTGGGCATAAGAAAGTGAAGAAAAAAACCACGCTAACAAAATGAAGCAAAGTTCTACTGGACTTGTTTAATAAGCTCTTCACATTAATTGTTCCTTTGTTCTTCCCAGCTTTGTTTCTCTTGGAATTTTTTTTTATTACTTTCACCTTCAAAACAGCTTTCTTCTGACTGGAGCTAAACAGAAGTTCTGCTCCCTCCAAAAAAAAAAAGTCTGCATTCATTCTTTTGCTTCCAAGTGTTAAAAAACCCCACCACAACCAGAAGAAATTATCAAAATGTATGTTATGTATTTCAGTGGCAAATATCCACTTTTATGATAATGTTAGTATTCAGATAGAGAAGAGAAACTTTTTTTTTTTTTTTTATGGGATGACACAAGGGAAAATGTGGTATCATATAAAAGGCCAAAAACTACAAGAAGAAAATACTCATATCAGGCAGCCATCTCTTTTGCTGTCCATGTCTTGTGTCTATGGTAGACACAAGTCCAGATTATTTTACCATCAGAAGCTAAAATCATCATTAGTCTAGATCCTCTTACTGTTTGATTTATCACCTAATAACAATGTTCTTGTTTACCTCTTGTCCTTCCTTGGACTGTAAGACTGTCTCCAGCCCTAATTCTTGTCCTCCATAAGCATGCTTCCGGGGAGTAGTTGGAGGATCCTTCACTTTCTCCCACCAGCTTTGTATAAGCATTCCACAAAGCTGCATCTGTTTAATCTTTCTCCCTATAATTTGTCCCTGACCAATGTGATTTGCAAATGCAATTTCAGCTACAATCTCTATGCCAATGCCTCACAGATGTCTCCACTGTAGATTTCTCTTTTCATGTCCAAATGAAAACCTTGGATTGTCTCTCTTTGCCTAACTTCACGCAACTAGTCATTTAAGTTCAACATGATCAAAAAAAAGCCCTCTTATTTCCTTATTTCTCACTCCTTTTTCCTTTTTCAGTCACTATGAAAGATGCCACTGTTACGCTGAGCCCATACACTGGGTATTGTGTTTGGTTTAATCTTATTCCTAGGTCAATCCTTCCACTGTATCTGGGTCTTGACCTGTGCTTTTGAATAAAGTTTACAAGCTATGGTCCTCTTTTTCTATCTTTAAACAACATTTATTCAGGCTTTTCTCATCTTAATTGCCGCAAATGCCTCTCTTCTACACTGACAAATGCAATATTGCCTTATCCAAAATGTCACTGAAAACACCCATTTTGCTGAATTCTCACACTGTGCATATCACCCATCTTTTTGCACCCCTTCTCTGGTCCATTTTCTTTATAGCAGCAAAATAAGCCTTTTTTTTTTTTTTTTTTTTCCTGAATGTGGTTGTGGTCCAGAAGTCATAAATCTGATCTGAAGGGCAATCTGCCAGGAATGCAGTCAGGAATAAAATTAGGTAGAAATGTCTCACATCTGAGATGTCTCAAACAGAACATTTTGAAATTGTCAAACCAACATTTACTGACAAATCTTACCAACAGTGCAATAAAGACTATTTGATCACCCTTTTCCTGTGATCACTGGCACTTATCCTGGTCTTAATTTTTTGGATTCATGGATTTAAATATCAACATATCAGCAAAAGGCTGTTGATGCTGACAAAAAGAAACTTTGAGCATTGATGCACCTTAGGATGTATTCAGCCTGATTACCCAATACAGTCATGCTATCAGGAGAAAAGCAACACAGAAGTTTGTGGCTGTTCCTTCCTCACATAATGAGTGGGGAGGAGATAGGAATTATTTACAGTGGTGCACTTGTAGCTGCAAGATTTGATTTAAGTAGATTGTGAATATAATGCTACTTGCGAAGTTAATAGGGCGTGTGGCTTGTGGAATCATTTTGCTAGAAATAATGTGTTGTGCGAATAAGCTCCTAATAAATCAGATAGAAATGTTGATTTGACTAATCAAAGTTCCTAAATATTTTATGCTCCATTGCTTTAAGAAAAGACTCAATCATTCTTCCCATGGGCCCAATAAAAGCCTGTGGTAGTTCTGTTGGTGTAAGCAGTGGTTCTAGATTTGTGAAATTAAATTCTCACCCATGGTTCCATCTCTGTTTTAAATAGTCAATGTAAACAGACATTTTAGGAAATGTTTACATCATATTGGTCTGAACCGAAGCAGTATTTCAGACACATAAACTCAAAATAGACAGCATGAAAGCTTCAGTTGCATTCATTCTTTTCACCTATTGAATCCTTACTGTGTACAGATAACATGTATGTAATTGTGGCAAAGTTTATATAACTAGACCACTATGAAAGAAGGTTAACAAGATGAAAGACTGTTTATCCCAGTGAAGGAATTGATGGATGGAGGCTTAGGATCTCCCTTATGTTCCGTCCAGCTTTCTGAGAACTGGCAAGGGTTAGAATCCAATTATTCTCTGACATTAATACCTTTTCATCCCACAGAAGCTGGAGTGTGGGAAGCTCTTAAAGTTTACATAAAGGTGAGGATTATTATTTACTTCTCAGCTGATGATGGTACAAGCAGCATGTCAAAACTACAACCACAGGTCAGGTGTGGGATTTCTGTTAAACCGAGAAGACTCACAATGCTTCTGCTGTTTTAACTGGTTTTAATTCAGAGTCCCATGGAGTGGATCATAAACTGCTTGAACTGTCAGACCTGAGTGGACATCACTTGAGCTTCAGAAAAATCAGGGAATCTCCCTTCTTGTTTTAAGTTGCTCAAGTCATATAACAGGACCTGACCACTTCTGATAGTACACTTCCCTGCATCATCCCTCTGCCCCATATACATAAAAATTAATGTTTTATTTCCATAATGGTTTCTAAGCAGATTGGAATTGGTCCATTCATATATATTTAGCTTAGGTAAGTAATATAGGGATGTGAGTCTATGCTCTTGTTCTGATCTTTGCTGTCAGGGGTATTTCACAACAGTACCTTCATCACAGTTGGGTCTGATTTCTGTAGTCCTTATCTCAGTTTTGAGGAAAATCTGAAGACGCCAATATGTAAGCAAGATGCAAAGAAAGGATCTATGTAAGGAAATTAATTTCAAATTAATATCTGAACAAACATATCTGAACAGCTTGTTTCCTAAGTTTATTAAAAAAAAAACCAAACAAGAAATCACTAAACTGCAAGTGAGGTGTTTTAGGGTTTGTTTTTAAGTTTGTGTTTGAAGGGAACAGGAAGGCAGCATAACTTTACCTGCCACTGGTGACAGCAGCTGGTTTTCCTTAAGAGCAATAGTTGGCGAAGGCTGGATCAAACCCCTGGGAGATTCTAAATCTTTAGAAAGGTCAATGAATGGATGAGACCAAATTAAAATATCACTTTGAATACAGTATGTTTAATTTGTTTTTGCTTCTTACACTGCTTTTGAGATATGATCTGAGGCAATAAAACATGATTGAACAAATAGCTCATGTTTGTGATACCTGATTACAGCTCTGTTGATCCCGTAAGTAATTCAATGAGCAGCATTATTCCTACAATACATCCTCCAAGGATACCTTTCCGGGATACAAGAAGAGAGAGTGTGAAGCAATTAATTCATGATATAGTGTATGGACTGGCACTATTTAATGCCAAATGCTCTCAGACTGCAATGGAGTTACTGTCTAAATAAGAACTGTAAATTCAGGCCATTAATCTGAGGAAAGAAAGAGTGAAACTTCTTTAAAGTTTTCTGGAATATGGTGATGGAATTCCATGTGTACACTTCATGTATAGTTATTAAATACAGCCATTTTACTTAGCGATGACATAGATGCTAGTTATAAGGAAAAAAATCTCTTTTCTCTCCTGGAAAAGAAATTTTATATTTGGTTTGCTGTTGGCCACCACAATGAAACCTGCATACATTCAGATACACCGGCGTGTATCAGATTAGCAGTTTTAGAGTGAAAGTAATTTTTCTCTACAATAGCCGAAGTGATCAAAATGTGTCTTCATTTCAAAACCCTAACTGGTGGTACATAAGTGGTCAGAGAGGAGCATTCCACAATGCAGAGATGTGTGCAGGCACCAAACTAGCACAAAGAGGTACAGCTTCACCCAAGGGGAATCATTTGCTATTGCAGTTACCCTCCTTATTCAGCCTAGTGTAGTTTGCTTAGCACTGTCGTGGTATTGTGTGGTATGGACATAACACACACTATTAACTATCTTCAGAAAGCTTTGGTAAGTTCATAATAATGTATCAAGTCAAAAGAGATAAAGCTAAGTTTTATGTGTTCCTCTACATGGTACAAAGGGCTTTTCCAGCTATGAGCGCCTTCTAATGAAAGGAGAGAAACAGATGATATAAATGTCCCTACTGCCTTGTTCTGAATCCTGGAAATGCCTTTTGCTCTGGAATTATTCTTAGAAACCCAAATATAAAGTCTTAACTGATAAAGGTGCAGGAAGGGAGATCAGGCATGTCAGTGTGAAATTTAGGAAAACAGGAGTGGAGCACAGATATAAATTAGACGTACGTTTGGTAGATTGCTGAACTAAACCCTACAGCTGCAGAGATGCACACATTTACAATCAACCTTTCCCCAGTAAAGACACCACAACAACTTGGTTGTAACTTAGGTAGAATATGTTTAATATTGTCCTCAAATAATGCCAAACCCCAAGCCTTTTCCTAAATTTGCCCATGAACAGTTTCAACTGAGTAACAGTATAAAGAACATCCTATCCTGAGTTAATATCAATGTAAAGAAAATATGAGGCATATGATACCATAAATACTATTTTCTACTAGATAAACTACACTTGTCTCCACAAAAAAAGAAAAAAAAAAATTCAGTTGGCTGAGTACATCTCATGATTTTAGTACTTTGCTGCCTATTTACTCAGTATACCTATTAAAGTAAATTGGCTGTACACAGAATTATGGCAGCTTGTGAAGAGCTTTGCAGGATCAGCAAAGAAGGTGTTGATAGCATTAATGACATTTCAGAGAACACAGTTTCTTGACTAGACATACAGAAATGCCATTTTTAGTGAGCTTCGGTATCCCTGAATCATGAACATGGCCCTTCATGTTCACATTTATAACCTGTCGCATGGTGCCCCACGGTGGCTGTTTTGTCTCCTGTTCCATTTGCTCGGCTCAGCAAGTGCTCAGTTCATTTTGGTTACTATTTTAAAAAGAAAGTATTTAGCCCATTTTGAGATTATTTGCTAGTAGTCAGAATTCATGTATTAAACAACATTTGGCAACTACTGACTGGTCCCTCCAGATTGTTACTTGAGGTTGATTTCATACTGCTTTTCAAGACATAATTAAATAAAAATTATAGCTGTTAGATTCTTTTTTTATCTATTTCATTATTAAAATGAAACATTTTAAGATCATCTGTATTTATAAAAAAATAGTATCTGAAAATCTTGGTCCATTTTTCTTTATATGCTTTTTAAGGCTGTACTATGTCAATTACATTGGGGTTTGATTGTAGTTTCCAGCAAATTTCCATTTCACTTTATTACGTGAAATGCTGCTTCTGTGCCACAACCAATGGTAAAAAAAATGTTTTAAGAAAATATATTATTACCAAACCACTTTGTTTATTTCACGTAGACATTGTATTATTCCTGGTGTTTTGTAAAATATCTCGAAATCTGGGTTTTCATTCCACATATATCTCCCTTATCAAATATACTTAGCAACCTATTTTCATAAGAGGACATGGATGTTGATCCTGGCCGTGACTTAATCAAGCCTTAGTGTTAAAAAAACCAGGCCCCCTGAGTACTCACAATTCCTTTGATCTCTTCTTGATGAAATAATTAGGTTAATTTCCTGAGGGTGGCTTTCACTGCTGCAAGGTACCTAGGTGCCTATGCGATGATGATACATGGATGTCTAGAATAAATGAGAGAATTACAGTGGCCTCTTCTTTGCACACATAGCTCAGCCTGAGAAGTCCCATGAAATTCAGTTATTAGCAGTGCGGTCCATTGAAGATTACTTAAGAAAAGGAAGGTTAGAAGGTTCATTCTTGAAAAGAAATATTTTTAAATACATAGCTAAAAAGTTTTTTTTAAAAATCAGCTCACACAGTTCTTTGTCCAAATGTTATCATGTTGTTGCAACACATGCCTAGAATATCTTGTTTCTGTTTTCAGCTTGTCTAAAAATGACTGTGGGCTTAATCAGATATTCACTTGAAAACCAGCTATTGTGGTGTAAGCAATTGCCACCTTGTATCTGTTCACTACAGCCCCACGCAACTGAAGCGTATTCAGTTATTGCTGATCCGTTTCGGTGCAAAAATAAATCATTATTCTCTCTTATGGATCTTTTGTTGGAAAAATTGGCTGCTGCATATATTTTGGGGCCTATTATTCTTGTTATAGTTTCCAATTTTTGAAATTTTGACTTTTGTACATCTAAATTTGGGTCTGATACTCAGATCCATCTCCTTGACTCCAAAGATTTCAGCCTGAATTTTTGCTTTGCCGTTAATAAACATCAATATGCTAAAACTGTGTTTACTACCACGAGTGTAGTAAAGAACTTAAGAAATGAGTAAGAACTTAAGGAAAATATTAAAAAAAATAACAAAACTACATTTAAGCAACTTCATGACTGCTGAATGAAGACATTTTATTATGAAGTTCATAAATGTATTTGTGTACCAATGTATGGGAGTGAGAAAGCTTGCAGTATTTTGACATAATTCAGATTTTACTGGCATTGTTTCAATCAATGTATTTATTAAACACTAAACAACTGCTTATTTTAAAGCAGTGGTCAAAATCCAAGACTAATGCTACATGGACACCAAAATTGAAGAAGCAAGAGAATGATTTACAATTACATATAAGCAGAGGATGATTTTCATGCTTCAGATTGCTCATTAATGTAATTTTGGAGTTTCTATTATTAAATAAAACTGCGCATCAGATTCTCCTTATATAAAAAAAAATTCATGTTTATTTTGGGAAGGAAAATTCAAGTTCTGGGTTTGGTGATTCCCATTATTTTGCCAAACTGACCCTTGCCAGTTTTCAGACTTTTTCATGGGCCACCATTCACCTTTATTGTCAAACCTGTTTCCAAAAATCATGTCAAGTTACGTTGTGCTGTGGCATCAGCAGGACCACAGTCTCAGAGCTCTTGCTGCAAAGACTTCAGCTCCTGACAGGTAGCTACACTTCCTCGTGTAGTTGTCTCTTTTTATATTGTTCTACATAACTTTTTTTTTTCCCTTCTGCTACTGATCCTCTGTGAACAAATATGAATCTCCTGTATGCTTGCCAATATGTTCTGTTATAATGCATCCATACTCTTGCTTTCTCCTGTATCCTTTTAATCTGTTAAGAAGTCCAGAGAAAAATGCTGATTTTCTTGAAGTCCGTGGCAAAATACCTGTTTACTTTCATGGATATCAGGACTTTAGGTTTGTATTTTCTCAGATAACAGCTGGGACAATACAGAAGACAGTTTACACCCAGACATACACAATATATGACCATAGCCATTATGCTTGTGAGAAAGTATTTCTGCAAAGCAGTTTCCAAAGCAGTACTATAGTGATGCTCAATGCTATTCTCAAGGTTTTATTTTCTTATATAGGGACTTGGTTTTGAAAAGCTGATTCTACACAATATCAAATAAACTTTTGTCCTTAGTTAGAGATGTATTACTTCAGTGTCTTGTAAATTTTTCATAGTGTGCAGGAACTTTACATCCTGTCGTATTATTTTTAATTTTTAAACTGTTATACTGGTAAGGAGCAAATTTATGGTGTGGAATTCTTATGTTTCTTCCATAGATTTCCTTTGTGAAGTCTTTACATATTTTGGAACCCCTATTAAAAGATATAATGCTCCTTCATCATGCCTTGCAACAGCACCAATCTGATCTCTTTCCGTAATTTCCGCATCATGATTTATTTATTTATTTATTATAATCTCTACATGCCAGATTGCAGTAGATGCTGATGGTGTACAAGGTTGTGAGGTCTAGTTTAAAAGTCACTTAGAAATACATCTTTGTTTAAAAGCATCGACTTTGTAAACTATAGAACCTTAATGAGAGTTCGATTATGCCTTGTAAAAGAAACATGACAGATCTGGATCCTAAGCAAAAGACCATTTGATTCTTAAAAGGACTGTCATCCTTCTTCACCTGCAAATCTCAATGCAGTCTTACTTCAAAAGGGATGATCAGGAATAATAACTCTCCCAGAAAATCTAGGAGTAACATTGGTGACCTGTAAGACCATGGGTCTTGTTGCAAATAACCGAACTGGCTGAACATGATGTCACTGCACCTGTTTCTTGCTGTGCAGAGATGACCAGAGGTTAACCCTAGAGGTCTATTTGCCAATAGAAAGAAACATCTGAAGGTGCCATGACCTGCATCAGCCAAAATTAGCAGGGCTAGTTTAATCTGCTGGTGAAGATGAATATGACCTACCCAGTCTAAATTTTGCATGTAGTGTATTTTGAGGATTTCCATTGCCCCTTCTGCCAGCCGAGCTTTGCCTTTGGCATACATAACCATGGAAGGGAATGCAATGTCTGGCTGTGATCTAACATACTGCAACAAGAAAAAGCCTCAAAGATAAAAACTGGCCAGCGAAGTTCTGGGGCTGTTCTACAGAAATGGTCAGAGTTGAGGTGGGAGGTGTATCTTAGAAACTGACTTAGAGCCCTGTAGCATCTAAAGAGAACTGGAGATGGAATCTGAGCAATAGGCTTGTTTTGGGTTTTTGTATAGATACAAAGGAAGCATCGTATATGTGTCTATGGGCATCTGGAAAAGAACCTGTTCTAACATATAGAGTGAAAATGGACTTCCTTAATTTAAGTGATATTTTTAAGAGCAGGCAGTGCAAAGATGTCACTAAAACGGGCATATCAGTAGTATATAGACAGCTTTACAAAAGTGAAGCTTTTAACACCAAGGCAGTGGGCAAAACTGGAATATTCTGAAACACCAGCTTTACTATGTAAAAATCTGTGCTTATTACAGACAGATAAAAGCTGCTAGCAGCAACAATCTCAATATAAACTTTGGCATCTTCAAAAATGTGACACCGGCTACTCACAAGTTTTACAATGAATTAATTAAATGTGAAATTTTCATGTCTACAGCCCCCTGTGCCCAAACTGGCAAAGTTTAGATATTTTTAAATACTGCTTATAATGTCTTTTTTGTACTATGTAGTAAAACCATACAAAAGCTTGCCTCAACCATATTGACATGGCTTCAAGGTGCTGAGGGGCCTCCTTTTGCCTCTAAATGGGGATGTTTCTGGGGGGAAAAAAAAAAAAAAAAGTGAAAAAAAGAATGTCCGTGATATAGCAAACAAAAACAAGGAGAGACTATTTGTGTCAGGTTCCATGAGACCAAGACAATGGTAATGAACTCGAAATCCCACAGAGACACTGAACATTTAGAGGAAAGACAGGGCCAAAACAGATACAGAACAAGAAAATGTTACAGCACTCCAGACACCCAATAATGAGATAAAGCACTGCCATTCCAGGTGTGCAATGGGAAGCGTGGAGCTGCCAAGGCCATGAAAGATGCCTAGGAACAGCAGAAAAACTGGTGCCGGAGTGTGGCGGTTGGGTGCCAAAGCACTGTCAGAGAGCATGAAGGCAAAGACCTGAAAAACGAAAATTTTTAATGAAGGCCCCAGCAGGAAGGGAGGCCTGGCTAAGGGGCGTAATTCAGGAAAGAAACCGCTCCAGGGAAAAGGGTGCGGAGAAGCCAGTGCGGTGCTGGTGCCAAGCAGGGATGCGCGGGCCCGCGGGGCGCCGGGGACCCGAGCCTCCGTAGGGGCCAGGTCCGGGACCCGCCACGGCAGCAGCCCGGGGGCCCTCGGGCGAGGGAAGGCTGCGGCGAAGGGCAGAACTGGCGCGGGGCCGAGGGCAGGTGGGACAGGCAGCAGCAGCGCAGAGCCCGAAGGCCGGGGCGGGGCGAGCGGAGGGGGCGGGCAGCCGCAGCAGCAGCGGCGGGCGGGCGGAGCGCGGTGCGTGTGCGCGGCCCTGCCCCGGCTCATTACTCAGCGGCCGAGGCAGGAGGAGGCGGTGAGTGCGGCTGCGGGGGGCTGTGGCCCCACTGGAGCGGCGGCTGCCGCCGGTGGGGGGAACGGCACCGATCCGGAGCGGGGTGCGGCGCGGTTCGCGGGCGAGCGGCCGCGCCGCGGGACGGAGGTGGAGGCGGGGGCTGGGACCAGGTCCAGGCCCGGACCCGGCCGCTTTGTTTATGTTTCGGCGGGGCAGCGGGCGGGGAAGGAGCCGGAGGCGGCCTGTGCCGTGTGCGGAGGTGGGCGGCGGTGTTGTGCTCTCTGGTCCGCTGACCTTTCGTTTCTGCTCGGGGCTGGTGGGGCTGGAGCTGTCTTGGTGGATAATGGCGGGGGCCTCTTTGTTGGTGTGGCAGGAGGGGCAGGAGGCTCGGCTCGGGGCTCCTCCTCCTCCTGGGAGCGGGGGCACCCAGGCAGGCCGGGCTGGCGTCTCCTCACAGCCCGGGCGCCCACTCGGCCCTCGGGGAAGGAAGGGTCTGCGGTCGAGGAGGTGAGAACGCAGCCCTGCGAGGGAGAGAGCCACCTCTGTGGCCAACGGCCATGACCTTGCTCTTAAAAATGCCTCTTAAAGCAAAAAATAAAATACCTCTCATGGGATAATGTAACTGCGCCAGATAGAGGGGCCTGAGGGAGTCCGGCAGTGTCTTTTGATTATTTCGCCTTTTAATTCTTCAAAAAGGAGTGAGCTGTCTCTTTGCAGAATTTCTTGTGCTCTTTGGTTTCTCTGTGTCGTTAACAGCCTGCAGTTTTACTCACAAAGCCTGTTTTTTAATGACTTTCTCTTAGAATGCTTCCATCAGTGGTTTGACATGAGCACCGCTGATAGCCTACAGATACAAATCCCACTTGATTATTTCTTCCCCACTCTCTCAGATACAGTAATGGTTTTAGGCATATAGCATATTTTTTGGTTTTGATGTTGAACAGAACAGCCTTGGTGAAGCCGTTCGGACAATTGAGATTTTCTACATGCTTTAGTCTCCCTGATAATACAAACACAAAGGGTGTTACGTTTGTTGGGGGAAGGAAAGTATTACTTGCAATTGAGCAGGATTACTGGTTGTGGTTGGGTTTTACTTACAGGTGTGGAGACTTAACCAGCTGTGGTCTTACAGATCGCATGAGACTTGGTCTCACTTCTAGAGATGCCAGCAAATGATCTTCTAGAGCAGAATAATATATGGTGTGCATCTTCATGTATTTGCAGGTATATCAGTGCATTAAATAATTTGGAAATTATTTAACTGTAACATGAAGAGAAGCTGCACCAAACCTAGTTAATAGTGTCAAAGTGAGTTCACTGCCTTACTTGAGCATTCTTTGTATGTAATGAAGGGAAACTCTTAATTCTTCTACTATAAGTAGAAAAATTGATGAATTTCAAATAGTGACCTGCTTTGATCTCAGTCTGTGGGGGCAGCTGTCTTGTCCTTTTTTCTCCCCTTGATTCAAGGATGCATAACATAGACTAGTTTGATAGTAGGATATGGGTATGGAGTTCTGCAGAACATGTGATCCCAGTGCAAGGACCAGACAAATTGCTTGCTGCCTGTCAGATCTTGACAGCCATCGGGGCTAGCTGGACAGAAGTGTGATAGAGAGAGAGAAACATCTACCGTACAAGACTAATCCAGACTTGCAGAGGGTGTGTGAAGTTGTTTTGTTGTCACTGTGAAAAGGAAATTTTAATAGTGTCTTCCAGTGCAGAAGTTCCCAAGCTTTTTTGGATCATTGGCTTGTGTAAGTATTCAATTTAATGTTGTTGGGCTACCACATACTTTATGGACACATCTAGGTAAGAAACGTTAGTAAGATGAGCTAATATGGTTGGGTCCTATAGTTTTGGACTGCTTGTGCTAGGCAGAAGTAGAGTTGCCTTTTGTGTTTTAACTTTTTAAGGCCTGTCTTTAGGAACCAAAGCCTTTTCTGACTCTGTAGGCTGCAGGTATAACCTCCTTTGCCAAGGCTTGAAGTAAACTTGTTATACTGGTGAATTGTTATACAAATATTAGGGAGATTTTAACAACTGAATCTTCTGCCTGCTACTTACCTGAAATAATGTGTTTATTTCATATTTTATTTATTTTATATATAATATGTATTTAGCTCATGGTTATGTTATATATATAATGGAATAGTATTTGATATTATAGTCTACCTGGTTATTTGTTGACTGTATGTGGGTTTTTTTTCTGGTTTCTCTTTCATCCTTCCTCAACTGCCTAAATTGTTTGAATGCTTATTGTTTAAAAGATGCATGGAAAATACATGCCCAGCTCCTCATTTCTGAGGATTGATCTAGTATTCTGGTCAAATACCTTCTGGATAGGCTGCTGAGAAGTATGGTGTGCTATTTATTGAACTTCATTTCATGCCCACCGGGTTTGGGGAAAAAAAGTGCTCTGTGTGTATGTAGTTTTACTATACTTTTCTGATATATATAGCATTAATTGCTGTATCTCTTTGGAAATTAGACTAATCTGGTTTTGATCCTAGATTTTTTTTTTTTAATGAAGGCTAAATGGATTTTATTGCTGTAATGTTTTCTTTTAAAAAACCCAAACCCTTAGTCCTTAATTCAAAACCTGCAGAAACAGGCTCCTGTTTATGTTAGAGAGATCTCTTGGCTTTTGAAAGCTTTTTAAAAATCCAGTTGAGACTACTTATGTTGTTTTCCTGCTGTGAAATTCACCATAAGTTGGACATGGATTCTGGAAAACGGTTTTTACTTTGATTTAAGGTTCTGAACAGCTAGTTTTCAAATCTCGCAGGAATCCCCTTGTTGAAATGGAGATGGAAATTCATCTTTAACTTTGTTAAAGGCCCTTTCTGGCTATCCTCATGGAAAGATGAACTATGTTTAAAGAGGCATTCATTGCTCACTGCATTACAAGGTTTATTTCTATGAAAATATGGCAAAAGTCACTTTTATTTGCATGAAAGATACTTGGTTGATAAAGTCCTTCAGTTTTCAGAGCAATTAAATGTTTATATTTCTATAACATCACACCATAGTTTCATATTTGATGGCTACCTTGCTTATACAGTTTGATCTACCTGCTGTTTCTTGCTGGCTGTTCTGTGACAAAATAGATCAAGGAGCTAAATGATCCAACTGATCACTTATTACCCATTTGGTAATAAATGTTGATCTAGAAGTTAGGAGTCAGTAACTTTGTGTGGACTCTTCCACACCTACCTATATTAATTGTTTCAAAACGTATGCATAGTATCAATAGGTGCCCTTAAAACAATCTGGGTATTTCTGGACTGAGGTAGGGTGGTGAGGCAGAAGATTCATCCTTGCAGTGCTGGTAACTGCTTGTGTTTTCCATTTTCTGTGTGAATATGAAAATAATAACAATTTTAGGACTTTATTTTACATGTAGGTCTTTTTGTGGGATTTCAAAATTAAGTGACATTTCTCTTTTATGTTATTCTAATTGGTAGGGACAGCTTTTAATTTAGTGTTGAAAACTTCCCTTACTATAGCTTTTCCCAGATTATTATATCTCAATAATACACCAAGTCTTCAGGAGAAAAAGTTTGAAATAGTCTAATCTTTTTCTGTCCCATCTCTTATGCAAAATATGGGACTGCAGATGTAGGTCATTGAGTAGTTTCCCAAGCTGTTTGTATTCAACAAATATTTAGTGGAATTTTGTTTGTCCTCTGGCAAAACTGTAGCCTTCCTAGTGAATATTTTTAAGACGTGCTGTCTTAGAAGAATTTGAACATGGTGCTGAGAAGGTCTTGATGACATGGTGATGGGTGAAATACACTGCCAAAACATTGACCTGAAATCTATGGGAAGTAAACAGAAGTGTAGCTGTGTATGATATAGCCTTTAATTAAGGGGCATTAATACTTGACTTTGAAGAATTGTCACAGAAAACAAAATCAAAACCAACCAGAATTGCTGGTTAAGAATTCCTTAAGAGGTAAACTTTGATGTGTGAGCTCAGGGAACACACCAAGCAAATTGTAACGAGCCTTCTTTTGTGAGTGGGAAGAGTGTCCTGTTCTGTGTAGCATCAGGAACACTCCAGCTTATCATGCAGCCAACAGCGCATAGCAGTTTGCTTCTGCTGTAGATTTTTACAAAGCCCATGGATGAGAACTCCTCCAAGAGCCTGGAGCTCACTGCATGAAACTGTGAGAAAGAGATCCATTACTGATGTTGAATTGGATCAGTGTGGAGAGTTGCCCAACTAGCTGTTTATGTTGTACTGTTACTTATCGTGTAAGATATTTTTGTAAGGTTTTCCAAGGCTTGCATTTTTCATTGATTTATGTGTGAAGAGATAAAGATCTCGGTGTACCAAGCTTTTAATTAATAGCAACACATTTCTTCTTAACTTTAGATGCATTTTTTTTTTTCTTCTAAGTGATTAAAAAATAATCCTTGGTTCTTTTTTCTGTCCAAATTGATTGCCAGGAAGCTTGATACTAAAATAAATGCCATGATTGTCGCCGCTATTGTCACTTTTACTGTTGGGTAAATGATGCCTGATATGTGAACAGACGGTATGCTTATTAATCATTCTCAGTTGGATATAGTAGACTAATGATAAAATGGTGATTGGCAGAAAATACACTTTAACTTAATGGTCATTTGTGTTGCAAAGAAAGCAAATACTGTACGTGTTTTCATATGTGTGTACACTTAAATGGCAAACATTTTAATTCCACAGTACTTCTGTTCACTGTAATTATTGATTGTATTTAAAAAAACAAACAAAAAAACCAAACAACCCAAAACCAACTCTGACAACTTCCTATTACTTAATTACACTGACATTATACCAACTTGTGGGTTGTGTTTTGGGTTTTTTTTGTAAACTATAGATCTTAAAAGAGTGCAGGAAAATGTCTTAACCCAGTATTTCCTCTTTTAACTATGAACTATGCATAAAATGTATGTTCCCATCATTGTAGTCTGTGTGTGTCCATTCAAACATTTATCTTGAATGTTAATCTGCTGAAAAACCATAAATATCTCTAGTCTGGTGTTCTGATTGTTGAGAAATAAGAATATTGGACATTAGGTATTGCATTTCTCACTGTGATCTCAAAGTCATGGAAATACCCATCTCTGTAAGTGTGTGGGTGTCCATATGCATGTAGGTGCATAAAATTAAAATGATTCTTTAGCTGTTGAAGAGGATCAGGGGATCCTGATGAGTGAGAAGCTGGCCAGGAGGCAGTGTGCCTCTGTAGCCCTTATCCTACTGACATATCATGACATTAGTGCCAAGCATTTGGCTTATAGATGAACTTCTGTGCCAGAGATGCTAGCTGTCTGCTCTCTTTCTTGCCTGCATTAGGAAGAATGTGGCCAGCAGGTACAGGGAAGGAACTGTTCCCATCTGTGGGGGAGCGGTGAAGCTCTAGCTGAAGTACTTCCCAGTAGATCATCAAATCATCTTGGTTGGAAAAGACCTTTAAGATCATCAAGCCCAACCGTTAACCCTACTTTACCAAGTCCATCACTAAGCCATATCCCTAAGTACCACATGTATACAGCTTTTAATTGCATCTAGGGATGGTGACTCAACTGCCTCGCTGGGCAGCCTGTTCCAAAGCATGACAACCCTTTCAGTGAAAAAAATTTTCCTGATGTCCAGTTGAAACCTCTCCTGCAGCAGCTTGTAGGTAAACAAGGCTGCTTGGAAGTGTTAGAGGTAGTTGTAGAGGTAAAAGTAATAAGATGTGATAAGCATCTTCATTCAAGTCTGCTGGTGGCAATACTAGCATTTTTCTGCCCTGCATTGAACTTTCCAGCTGACTGTGCCAGAAGGGCTTGCAGGCTAGCATAAAGGACAGAAAGAAAGGTTAAGGTACCTGTCATGCCTGTGATCACAGTGATGAACATCAAAACTCATCTCCAAAGGAACAGCCTGCAGTAAGCAACCTGGTAGCCAGCTGAAGTTTTTGCAATGTCTTGCTTTCTGTAGCAGAGGAGTGTGGTGGGAGCCTCTACTACAAGGCTTTGATCTTCTGCTGGCTGGGTGATCGTTCTTTAGGGTTAGCTGAAGCGTGTTTACTCCGGGAATTGGCTTCATGGAACAAACCATTTCTAATTGATCACAATCACAGTTTATGACTGCAGAGAGGTCGTAGGACTAATATCAGCTTGCAGAAAGAAATAGAGCCATGGCAGATTAATAAATCTTTCTGTGTTACTGTTCTTAATGATTGTGCTGCCTCCAGAAGACAGCATCCTGCAGCTCCTTTGCTTCTGTTATTTCTTTTGTATTTGTCTATTTAGTAAAAGTTAAACAGAAATCATAAGGAAAGGGAGATAAGCAGAATAGAAAGTTACAAACCAGAGTGAGTTTTGTATTCTAGCAAAGCAGCTGTGCTGGGGTTTGAACCTGTAGGTAGTTAAATATGTGAATATAAGCTGCTCATGTGTGACTCAAAGAGAACAGTGAGGGAGATCCTGTGTTGGGGATGGCACATCCTTGAAAGCGCTAGATGTATTCTTTAATAGCTTTAACACCTAAGATTATATCAGAGCAAGGTTTACAGTAGTTGTGATACTTGTAGGATATCAAGTATAAAAGTACAAACAAGTTCCAAGTGTGTAATCCTAATTTTAAGTTTTACTATGGAAACAGTAAAAGTGAATGCCATTGTTGACAAGCCAATCACCATAAATCTCAAGAAATTCTTGATTGTACATTGTGTGAATGTTTTGGATGGTGGGAAACATCCTGGTTGCCTTCAGACTAGGAAAGGTGGTAATATGATATCCTAAAAAGCTTTATTAGAAGGGTGGGGGCTAGGCTCATTTGTTTCATTTCATGCCAAAAGTGAATACTCAGGAGACACGCAGCAATGGGAAGGTCCGTGTGGATGTCAGTGATTCAGTTAATGAGTAGCAAAGCCTTCTAACAGTGAGTTGACTTTTATTTCACAGAATCATAGAATGTTAGTGTTGGAAGGTACCTCCAAAGATCATCTAGTCCAACCCCCCTGCCAGAGCAGGATCACCTAGAGTAGGTCATGCAGGAATGTTTCTAGGCGAGTTTTGAATGCCTCCAGAGACGCAGACTCCACGACTTCCATGTGCAGCCTGTTCCCGTGCTCTGTCACCCTCACAGTGAAAAACTTTTTCCTCATGTTTTTGTGGAACCTCCTATGTTCCAGTTAACATCCATTGCCCCTTGTCCTGTCATTGGACATCAGTGCGAAGAGCCTGGCTCTGTCCTCCTGACACTCGCCCTTTACATATTTATAAACATTAATGAGGTCTCCCCTCAGTCTCCTCTTCTTCAAGCTAAAGAGACCCAGCTCCTTCAGCCTTTCCTCAGGAGGGAGATGCTCCACTCCCTTAATCATCTTTGTGGCTCCGCACTGGACTCTTTCAAGCAGTTCCCTGTCCTTCTTGAACTGAGGGGCCCAGAACTGGAC
>JAAGNO010029553.1:17025-52676 GCA_033439905.1 Ceryle rudis
ATTCCTGATACAAGCCAAGATGCCATTGGCCTTCTGTGCCACCTGGGCACACTGCTGACTCATGTTCAGCCGGTAATGGAGACTAGAGTTTCATTATTTCTTAGCTTTCAACCTTTCTTGAGTGTTTATTGTCCTTTTCACTATACTAATCATTGAACTTGATATCATTCATAGTGTTTGTGATATTAAGACTTGTGTTTTCATCTTTTGTCTGGAAACTACCAGTACATTTCATTTATAAACCAGTAGGGATTTATTTTAACAGATAAACAGACCACTTTGAACATTGAATATTCTGTGCACAAAGTAGATCTAATCCTCTCTACAGAATACGGTGTAATTCCATAATGATATGTTTTAAAAATCATAAAACTACTATTTTAAGATGAATACGAGTAGGGAATTATTGATTTCATCTTAATGCTTCATTATTGTCAGACCTGTAGAAAACATATCCAAAAACAATGAGACTGACATTCTATAACTTTTGAAACAAGGGCTTTATTCCATGCATATAAAACATACCTCTAAGACCTGAGATAATCTGTAAGTTTGTAATATATTACTGAAAAATAGTTTCAGTGAATGACTTAAAGCTGTATTCGTAGAGCAAAGCAAAAGCTTAAATTATTATTTCTACTAATAAAATGAAGAAAAACTGCCATTTACTTCTGAAGAATTAATATCTAGAGGAATTATTATAAATGCCAACAACAAATATGAATGTTCAAACAACTGACAGGAATGTTTTTTTATGAAGTAATTAAATAAAACTGCTGCAATGGGGTTTATACTTAAACTGTTAAAGCAATCTTGTACTTTTTGACTGTGGTTGGAAACACAAAACATTCTGGCTTGTATAAGAAGTAGTGTGGCCAGCAGGACTGGGGAAGAGATTGTCTGCTCAGCACTGGTGAGGTCACACCTTGAATACTGTGTTCAATTTTGAGCCACTGGCTACAAGAAAGATATTGAGATGCTGAAACTTGTCCAAATAAGGACAACAAAGCTCATGAGAGGTCTAGAGAACAAGTCTTATGAGGCATGGCTGAGGTTTAACCTGGGGAAATGGAGGCTGAGGGGAGACTATATCTGTCTCTACAACCACTTGAAATGAGGTTGTAGTGAGGTGGGTGTCAGTGTCTTCTCCCAAGTAACAAGCAGTAGGACAAGAGGAAATGGTTTTCAGTTGTGCCATGGGTGATTTAAACTGGATGTTTGGAAAAATGTATTCACCAAATGGTTATCAAGCATTTGAACAGGCTGCCTAAGGAAGTGGTTGAATCACTATCCCTGGAGGCATCTAAAAGATCAATGATCTTTTAATGACCTCAATGACCTTAAGGGTCTTTTCTAACATAAATGAATTTATGATTTTATGATTCTATGATTCTATTATTCTGAAACACAAATATCTTCTGAGGGAGTTTTACTTCTGAAACATCTGATAACAGATCACTGTCAGAAGCAGGACAAGCTGCATCTTGTATTCAAGCTATTAAATCAGTTCTACTTTCCACATTTTGTAGGAGAGTGTGTTGGTGTTTTCATAGCACATTCCAATCAAAGATCTCAAAACATTTTCAAATGTTAATCCATGATTATTTAAAACAACTCATAAAAGAGAAAATTAAATATTGAAAAAGTTAACAACAGATTAAAAATTACATGATCCAAAACAAAATAAAACAAAGTTTCTGCTTAATTATAGTGTAAATGTTTACATTCAAATGCAGTTTCAACCCTGAAATAAGAAATTATTGGACGAGGCAGCGTCTATTCACTGACTTCATCGTTGGTGTGACCATCATCTAATCTGATTTTGTTTATCTCTTATTTAATTTTAGCTATATTCCCATCTTTTTATGAGGTAACTGGTGTTAAGAGTCAAGCTTTTTTTCATTTAATTAGCATTTAAATGTCATGAAAATCAAAATTATCTTTTCTAACTCAGACCTGCTGGTTTAATTTTGCATATGCCACAGAGAGGCTTCAATAAAACACACACACACAAAACCAAACTTATTTCCTCACTCCCCATTATCTTCTATTTCTCTTTCTCTCCACATCAAAGAAAAAGAGGAGGGTCACTTTTCATGTCTCCTTGAATGAGTTAACTATGTTTTTTGCCTGTCTTACTTTGAGCATTTAACTGTCATAAGGGCAAAGCAAGGGCCTTCTCATACATTTCAAAATAATACATTGTCTCTTTGGAGATAACACTGTCATTTGTTTTCATTTCTCCAGTATGTTGCTCTTCAGATTGAAATATATATTAAGGGAAAGTCCACTCTGAGAAATGTAATGAAACGGATGAGTTTTCTTAAACCACATTTTATCTGAAACACAATCTTTTGCTATAAAATTGTATGATGGATTATAAAATACATTTTGGAATTCAATACTGTTTTGTTGATTATATTGTAATTCCAGAGGAGAACACAGGAGATAAGGTGTCTCCTTATCAAAATTTCAGCTTCATTATACAAGCTTGTCTATATTTTAAGCATTCTTCTCAGAAACAGCAATCTGAAATATTTTATATTAATACATAAAAAAATATTTTAAACTTATTTATTCTTATATGTTATTGAAACTTTCTTTCCCTGTAATAGCCAAATGAAGAAGAATCAAACATGATTTCTGCTTTATAGAACTCAATGGACAAGAATATAGAAAGGTTTGGATATGACATACTATTTACCTGTGCATTTGAAGGCAACTGATGAAATATAATTCATTCTATAGAGAATCTCAATGTCTGCATAAGTGCTTCTATGTATTTACAAGTGCTCATTACCAAACTCCAGAAACTCCAATAAGGAAAAATTAGAGTCCAGAAAGAGTATTCTAGGCCATGCTTAGAATTAGTAAGGATACTACATTATCCCCACAGGATGCAAATAGATGTCTATATTGTCATTTTATTCCTTTCTGGCCATTGTTGATCCATGGGACAGCAACAACCATAAGGCTATATTATCTCTTAATAGTGAGTAATTTTTACAAAGCATTTTCTACAAAAGTTGATATCAGCTCCGAATCAACATTTTCCTGCTATTTGAAGTTATCACAGAAACGTAGAATGGTTGAGATGGGAAGGAACCTCTGGAGGTCATCTTGTCAAAATCTCCTACCGAGGGTTACCCACAGACAGTTTCCCGGGAACATGTCCATATGGCTTTTGAAAATCTCCAGAGTGAGACTCTAAAAACTGTTTGGACAAAAGAAGACAGGTGTTTTCACATTGTTTTTCAAAATTAGTTTGATTATAAGTTTTATAAAAAATATTTTACTTTGTGTTTTTCACTCAGTTCACCATTTTTTTCCCCTCCAGTTTGACAGAATTCTCTTTGCTCCTCATTCGGTGACTAAGGCTAAGTGGTCAAATATTGACTTTACTTGCTATTATTACCTGGGATTCTTTGTGTTTGTGTGTATAAATATGTGTCAAAGTTTTATAAAGACATGTACTTGTATATAACATACAAAATCTGCTAAGTTGGTCTTCTTCAGCTGACAGTAACAAGTAGATCATTTCTGACCTAGGTGATTACTGCCAGGACTGGAATGATATCATGAATGATACCTGGCTTAAATGTAAATTTCTTTCACAGTAACTTTGTTTATTGTGTACCACTGCCAGCTACTGGATAGAAAATTATTATATTTTTCTATTTATTATTTAGTCTTTCTGGTTGTTCCAGCTGAAATATTTCTTTAGTGTACTGAAATAAGATTAGATTTGTGTTTTTCTTTTTTTTTTGTTTGTGGAGTTGTTGTTTGTTTGGGGGTTTTGTTGTTTGTTTGTTTGTTTTTGTTTGGTTTGTTTTTGTTTTATTGTTTGTTTGTTTTGTTTTTTCCAGTAACAGATTGTGAGTTTATATAAGTGGTGATATCTCTATCTATGTATCTATCTGTCTACTTGAGAACTTAGCCAAGGGTCAGCATGTCTGAGATTAAATGAAGCCACGGATCATTCAAGGTTAAGGAAGACACAGATTACCCAAATGTTTGCATATTACACATCTAAAGAGGAGAGATAAACCCTTATTTTGGTCCCGCAACATTGGAAGAGCAACTTGCAAAATTCTTCAATGAAGTACAAGGAAAAACAAGTTTGGAATGACATGTCTAGTCTTATGCTACTCTTGAAGGTAGGGGTTTTGGGGGTATTTTTGTGTTGGTTTTTTTTAAGAAGACTTTTCAGAAATGTATATACACTTATGATGCGTCTCCAGGACACAGAGGCCCTGCATCTAGACATCAGTAAAAGCAATAAATAAAATCTTTGTTGGGGTAATTTGCTTTTTTTTCAGTTAAAAGAACTATTTACAAATGAACTTCATCCAGCTGTTTTAGTTACTCCTACTTTGAGTATATTTCTTTTCTGTTTTAGCTAACTGCATCTATTTACCACAATAATATCTTTTTTTACTCTTAGAAATTATTTTCTCACTGAATTAATACAGTATTAACAGTTTTTATGTTCATTAGAAACTGCACAAGACATTAATAATGTGAAACCTCTCTGAACTTCCATCTTCTTTAATTAGTATACATGTGATATGTTGAAAATACATAGTAAGTTGAAATAAAATTATTTCCTCATTTGCACATATATGTGAATATATATATATTTGCACACACACAATAAATAAAAATAATGTCAGCTCTATAGAGATTTTTACATTGATTTAATGCCTCATCATTGTAGGCATGAAGACTTTCAAAAGTATTCTATAGAAGAAAGGAGATTTAGACAAATCATGTGCCAAGAATAAGACTATTATTTTGAATTCTACACTGATTCTGTATTCTGAGACAATGCATGCTTGGATTTCTTTGTCTTGCCCTATTCATTACAAGACAGTGTAAAGTCTCAAAGAAAACAATCTTTTCAGGACAGAAAAAAAAATGTTACCATTGGAATCCCACAGTTTTTCTTCCTTAAGAGAAATATGAAATAGCAGATTACATAATTTGGTATAGCATGAGAAAAGTTGAAGTGACCCTTCATTTTCATGATTCTGGGATTCAAGATTTTTGATATAGCTGATGGAAGTTATCATTACCACCATGCCACAATATTAAAGGATTTACCACAATTTTTGAAGCACCTATATTATTAATGCAATTGTGAAAAGTACAGAATATAAACAAAAATAATTCTTGAACACCATTACATTTGAAAAAAATACAATTGTTAAACATTAAAAAGAAACCCTGTATGGTGTGATGGAACCTGACATTTCTAACAGCTGGGAGAAGGAGTAACTGGGCTGATGGACCCTTAGGAGCTGCTGGACCTCCAGCTCAGGCTCAGGATCTCTGTGCTGCCTAACTCCAAGCCTGTCTTCATCAAAGCAAAGCTGGAGAAATAGCTAAAGGAAGAAGAAAGGGGTAGAACATTTATATTTTTTTTTATGGAGTTCTGTCATTTAGGGAAGTCATTGTGGCCATCTGCTCTCCAGCAAGAGCTACAGCCCTGCAATCAGGCAGAGTTGGGGAGTCAAAGGAAGCTCCTGGCTCTGTGATCTGGAGAGAAAGGAGGACTTGCCCATTGTTACATTGCTTTAGGTTATCCAGAGCTGGATGGAGAAATGTTGGTGTCAGTTCCTCAAACTACCTTGACCTTTCCACAAGGACAGTTTGGCATCTCTGGGAAGTGCGATCCCATTTTGCAATCAGAGTGAATTGCGGAGATTTTCGCAGATCTATTTCTTTCACTTCAAATAAATAGGCAAAATTGTGTTTGAAGACGATAATAGAAAGAAAAAAGGTTTTTACAAACAACCCTGTAACCATTTTCAAATTAATCCAACATTCTATATCAGTCAGAATCTAGAATTACTGAAATATATTGCAGTAATTTTCATAATATTGGTGAACGATGAAGTGGTTACTTTAGTTGAAATGGAAAAAGCAGCAAATATAAGTAATGGGAAAACATAATCTTGATGGACATATTTCTGGTTTAGTCTGTCACTGAGCTGTAAGTATGCCTGAAAAATAAATATTTCTAGACTAGTACCTGTACAGCAGGGATAAAGGAACCATGGGATGATAACTAAATAACAAGAATTTCACAATTTCTCTTTTTTTCTAGCCACTCTATTCTCTGTGAAATGTTTGCACATGTACAAATATGCAAGAAGGCAACTGCATCTATGCCTCTTTAGGTCTCTTACTACTTTTCAGAATGTATTATACACAGTGTCTTGGGTAGAATTGTTTATATAGATTAGTTTGCAAATTATTAGGCAAATGGGGAGAAAGGATAATGTTTCTTCTTTTTTTTTTTTTAATTAAAAACAATAGTGGCCCTTTGTCACTTTAAGCAATGAGCAATTATAGAAAAAGGATGTATGCTACAGTAAGTACTTTTGTGAAAATATAGCCCATTATTTTTTCTCTCTAACAAACAATATTCTGTGATTTTAGATCACATTATATGTTCAAAACCACATTTTTATAAAGGTTGAGTTTAACCAAAAAGAACAAAACAAAGCAAAATATTTCATCAAGCTTCAGTCTTGTAAACTCCACAAAACTGAAAAAAAAAAAAATCAAGCAGAACAAAACAACTTGTTTTTCTAAAAAGACATCATGGTCTGATGAATATAATAGTTTACTGATGAGTATAAAAGCTTTTGTTCCTGAGATCATTTTAACTGAGCAGTCCTAAAATACATTTTAGCAAACACACTAAATATCTCAGAGCTAGAAAACATGCATGGACCCAGATTAGATACAGTCTATTTAGAAGCATACTAAGATAGTAACTATCATTTTGCAGCTAGCCAAGTGGAAAAAAAAAGTACACGAAGCTGTAATATTTCTCCTGTGTAACTCATTTAAATCAGTCAGTTAGGCCCTTACTATTGGAGGCTGGAATGTGGTATTATCTCTGCTACTTATAGTTTAGCAAGGATATGCCTGGTCGTTGCTGGGTGTGTGCACAATGAAGAATTCATGAGCCTACACCTGCCTGATATGATCCTCATTATGGGGAGTGATTCTCAGGGAACAGGGGGCTTTTCTAGCTAGAACTCTTGGAAGTCATTAATCAGATTAAAACTCTCAACTACTGGGAAATATGCTACTTCAGCTAACATTTGGAGGCGTCAGTATTTTTATATAAAACACAAAAGACTTATTAACCCTGAACCTCCTCTTTGCTTTAGGGACAGAGTTCTGTCTCCAAAGCAGAGAAATTCAGCTTCTGCTATTTGAGAGCTTAATTTCAGTAAAAATTTGTTATAAAACTAAGAAAATCAGTGATGCAAAAGACATTAATTTGTCTTCTCTATCACCATTAACTACCATAGGACTAGGTAGGTAAATAAGTAACTTAACTGTATACTGCAAGTACAGAATAGTCAAAGTACTTGCTGTAGTAAGGAAATCTAGCATTTACTACTGAACTGCAAGGGAAACAAATTTTGTCAACATAAACTAAAAGGAAAAACAAAAGCCTTTTTCTATAAATAGGGTACTGGATGTATTTTCCTTCTGGAAATAAATAATCTAAGACATCTTTCTACCAATTCTATGCATTTTTAAGGCACATATCACAGTAATCCATAAACAAAAAGGTTCTTGTTTACCTTATACTCCATATGATTCTCTCCCTACACTCATGTTTTTCTTTGTTGGCTTAAAGATAAATCCCAGTGGAACACTGTTTCCTTTTGCTGACAGTGCAAACCAGGATTGAAGAAACACAGAAAGGGAAAAGGTTTTTGTTTTGTTACCATGATAAAAATACCAAAGTATGGTGATATAATTTTTGAAGTAGGCTGTCCTGCAAGGTGTATTTTATTTACTGCAAGTCTTACACTGAATCCTGACCATATATTTATTCAATATTTTAATAAGCATCAGTCACAGTACAGCATCTTCTCAGAAGATAATGATAATAATTTTCTAGTTATTTGTAACGTGCCTTTCCAATACTAAGTAATATAGATGAACATGTTATCTAGATGGTGTAGATCAACTGAAGTAGTTGATTATAGATTCTAGAAATCAGTTTTAATCTAACTTTCAATACACGCTTAGAAGACATCTTACTTTCCCCCATAGGACACAACAGATAATCAGAGTTAATTGTAATGAAGAGAAAATATTTGGCAGAGTAAAGAAAGTGAAGGATTACAATCAGGGCTTGGCATGCAATGGAATTAAGTAAACTAATGAAAACTAGATAGTGTAAATGAAAATATTCTTCAGTAATTTGGATATGAATCTACTTTAGCAACCCTAAAATACAACAAGAAAGGAAAATATTGATTAAAACTAAATAACCAATTCCTAACAAATCAATTTTGCACCATTTCCAGCAGCAGGGTACTTAAGCCATGCTTTCTTATGGTTGCTAGTTATGAAAATTTCTCTCTTAAACTGCTACTTAGTGAAACTGAATGAAAGTGAATACATTATATAGTTGCACAAAATTTATGATTTACATCCCTTGTAATTGGTCAAATTGCATACTATCATTTAAATTTCCTGAATGAAACTCTCAGAGGATGTATTTGTATACAAAGTTATAAAATCAGTTGATTAGAATTTTTAACTGTAGGAATTGAACATAAAATTTTGAATTGAACAGAATATAAGTGAATTTGCAACAACATTACAATCAGATCCTATAGTTAACATAAGAATTTGCCTAGTAATGTTCTTGCCTGTTGTATGTACGTGTGTGTGTGTGTGTGAGTGTGCATGCATGTGTGTTTGGGGTGAGGGAAATGTCAGGGAAAGGCCTCAAAAATGTTAGTAAAAAATTGCTGTGATTGGCTGAATTACTTTGACATTTACTGTACCAGAAAATTATGGAAACGTTAAAGCTATTAGAGGTCAGTCATTTCTATGAATATTTCTAAATTAAGGTTATAGAAAAGGATCTATGTAGGTTATTTTTTTAAAGTGAGTTTCACAGAAACCACAGAAGTGTTTAGAAAATGCTGTCCTGGAAAGCCTTTTATTTCTTCCCCCCCAAACAGTAAAGTGAGTCATTAAGGACAACAGTATTAATCTAAACATCCCTGTAGTGAAGTGAAAAGGAAAGAGAACTTGAGGCTCAGAAATACGGAGCAATTCAGTGTGCAAACATATAATTTAAAAAAAAATATTTTTTTTTTTTCTGTAAAAGCTGAAATTTGGAAAAGTTCAACTTATTTTTATAACTTATGACATTCTTTCTTTATTATTTTCTTCCTTGAGAACCCTCTTCCCTGGAGATAATTTCTTTAATTCACTGAAAGAGAAGGTGGAAAGAGTAGAGAGAATGACAGAAATTCAAGCACCTGTGAAGTCTTGAGTGTGTGTGCTTGAAGCAAACTCCTTAAAGATCACTTATTTAAGCTATCGCATAAACTTTGCTCTACTGATTACTCTTTCTCAAAGTGGTGACAACGTAGTCTGATGATATATTTTCACAAATTAGATAACTGTCTCTCACATTTTGATTATTTTTATACTTTACACAGTGATATTAAAAGTCTTATCATCAGAAATATATCCGCTGCATGTGAAAAGCCAATCAAGATGTCTGAAAACGGATACTCATTTAAAACCTACTGTTAAGTTGAACTGAAAGGCTGCCGTGTGATCCAAATGATTACAGGAGAAAGCTAAATTTATGGTCCTAAGGCAAAAAATAATTTCAAAAGAAGTCTAACTGTGAATGCATCATATTTAAGCTGTGCAACTAACTGCATTTTTTTTACATACCTTTTATTTATTATTATGCAGATAAACCTAAGGATACTTACTTAAAATTCTACATAACAGTATACAATTATGAGGTCTCTAGTAGCTGACCATGACTACAACATACTAGAAGCTGATGTGTTATGCACAGTCAGCATACCGACTGTACAGGTCTATGCACAGTAAAAATCTTTCATACTCTTTACTTCAACACTCATTCACTAATTCTAGTTTTCTTATAGTTTAGTCCAATTTGCTTAACATAGGTGTCAAACTTATTTATCAATGATTTCCTGGAATCTGCCATAACCTCTTCTTTTTTAAAGAGAACAGGAGAAAACAAACTAAAACACTTGCCTTTTTTTTGTTCCTTCTGGAGTGAAATGGATTTAATGCAGAGGCTAGGCTCCTCCACTGATACCTCATCTATTTCAAAGCTGAACTTCACTAGAATTTTTGGGTAAATAACACTGCATTCCAAGCCATTTCTTACACTTTCCTTGCTGCATCACATTAAAACAAGGCACATAACATATCCTCCAGAGAAACTCTCACACCTCTCTTTTTTTAAAAAAGGGATCTAGAATGGAGAAGCTCCTATGAGGAATATGTATGTTATCTGAAATGTCATTCATTCTAATCCTTGACCATATCTTGAGCTATTAACCTTTTTAGCAAACTTTGTCCTCCATATATATTTGGAGAATGATGTATTTTTTTGTCTCTTTTGCAATCCAGCCTCAAAATCTATTCTATTTTGTTCTGTTCCATGCAATGCGATGCAATTCTATGCTATGCTATGCTGTTTGTATTTAACTCATTATTATCTTTTTTTTCCATACTTGGACAAGGTAGTGCAGTTTAACAGTTAAACCTCCAATAACCTTCTTACCCTAGAATTTTAAATATCTCTTTTTCTCTTTCAAAATGTTTTTAAAAGGTGGTCTACATTTACCTTCATTTTTTTTCCGTGACTTTTTAAAATAGTCTCTACATTACCTTATATATTTTACCCTTTTGGTGACCTTTCTTCATTTCTTTCTCATTTTTATATAACTGCTTTCTGTTATGAGTCACTACTGTAGCCGATATATTAGATTTTGCAAGGATGTTAAGAAAAATACTTTGTGAAGTGTAAGTGCTATTATGAATTGACTCTCTAATAATAATAATAATAATATGGTCACTGAATTTGTTCATAATTACTTATATTCTTACACATGCATTGTCTTCAGTCACCATCAAAATATACGGCACTGTCAGCTGCATTTTCTGGAATCCTGTTACACTGATTATCTGGTTGTAATAACTACCTTCCTATAATAACTTCATTGTATGGATAAGTTTGAGGAATTTTCAGTTACACCACCTTTGAAACAATCCTTTGATTCTATTTTAAAATTAGTATTCCCAGGGTGCGTGGACATGTAGGGGTGTGTGGGATGTGTGTGTCTTAACATTGTAGGAAAAGCCTTCCTTTAAAGAAAAAGCCCTATAACAGTGTAAAACAAATTTCCAATTTACTTCAAATTAAATGTGTTTTCCTAGCCTTCATAGAATTTTCTAGCCGTCTCATAAAATTTACTGCAAGAGAACACATCAATTTTAAACCTTAAGTATGATGTGGAGAAATAAAACAAAATTAAAAAAAAAAAAAAAGGAAAATTATTTAAGATTTACTGTATAAAATGTTTCATCAATTGAAGACATAAGGATGCAACTTGTACAGCTTCTACATAGCATACTTGATGTGAGCCATGCACGAATGAGAAACTGTGTAGTCAACTTCTTCACTAAAGAAGGAATAAGGATTTAACTTTAAAGTTTTCTTCTCACTCCAGAAAATCATGAGACCATCAGAAGAACTGTAATTTTGAGGAGTGCCTTCAAGGCATAAGGGTCTTCATTTCTTCAGAGAGGACATGCTCAGGCCCTAGACAACTATGTCTTCAAAGAGCCTTAGGCTGGGGATGCTCTACTGGAATGATCACAGAATCTGTGAGGAGAAAGGAGACCTGTGGAAACAGTCTAATCCAGTCCCTCTGCTCAAAGTGAGGTCATGTAGTGCGGGTTGTCCAGAATATTGTTCAGACATCTTTGTGTATCACTAAAATGGGAGATTCTACAACCTCTGTGCAAACTAATCCCCTTCACAAGAGCGAGACAGACAGACAGACAGACAGAAAGGCAGAGAGGCGAAAGAAGAAAATTTAAAAAGTTTTGTGTTTATGTGGAATGTTAAGTATTTTGGTTTGTGCCCATTGTATCTTGTTCATTCATTGATAAGAATCTGGATTTATCTTCTCAAGCCCCCTGCCTATAAACATTGACATCACCCCCCTTAGCTTTCTCTTCCCTGGGGTGAACAGTCCCAGATCCCTTAGTGTTTCCTCATATGTGAAATGCTTCAGTCCCTTAATCTTTGTGGCTGTCTCCAGTAGCTCCATATCTCTATCCAAGTATCTTCTTTGTTTCTAAGGTCCATCAGAGTATCTCCACACATATAGTACTAACAGAGCTCACAAAGCATAAGTACAAGTCCTGTTCCTCATCTCTGTCTGATCAGGATTGAAGTTCACCAGTGCAAACACTTCTCCACACTGTCTAGATTTACAGGCACACTCACACTCACATAGATCCCTTGAATATCAGCATGGGCCCTCGGCCCATCTAATATCCATGTCCAGATCCTGGGCTTGCTTAACCCAGTATGAAGGTCTCCTCCTCCTTGCCAACTAGTCCAGTTTGAAATTCACTGGTATATTGCACATATACACACAAAAGATAATGTTCACTGTAGAAAAATAAACACACCTAGATCTTTCCAGCTGCTGTTATTTCACATACACACTCTGAATTTTTCCTATTGCTGACACATACCTAAGGGCAGCCTTTTCTCAAACTGCTGGCACACCTTTCTTCCATGTGGGTTTCTCCAGCTGCTGACAGAGAGACCTACAATCCTGTGCCACACGGCTTTTTCTCCATTTGTTGGCACTTAGACATGGCAGGCAGCACACATTCTGAATTCCTCTAATTGCTGGTGCCTAAAACTACAAGCCCTGAAGCTTATGGTCCTTCCCTGTTTGCTCATCTCCAAACCTCTAATACATGTCCATCACTCTAGTTGCTGGCACCTAAACCTGAGAGTCCTATGAGCCATAGTTGTTTATCCAGATGAGAAAGTCTCCAGTAAGTCCACCTTGGCTTACCCCTTCCCTTCTTTTGGCCTTTCCCCTGAACATACTGTAAATTTTTCACCAGCCGGGAGGTCCTTCAAGTATGTCATAATACTCATGATAGTCATGCTTCTTATTTATAAAATTTAACCTGACCTTTTTCAAGGCTAGGCTATGCCTGAGTGGTTTTGTTAATGACCTATCTGTCAATGACTGAAGAGTTCAGGTTTTCATTATTGTCTCTGTCATCACGTGCTTGTTAGATTTGTGTATCTGTGTGTTTAATTTACCACTTTTCTTTTTACTTGGTATTTCATTTATGCTGAGTAGACCTTAACCAGAGAACTTAATGAAGCAAATGCTCTCATATGCCACATAACCTACCACATTTTCAGTCAAATCCAGAGGCCCTGAACTGCCAGGCCTGAGGATTCTTAATAAACTCATGTTTGCCAGTAGCATACCAACAGGGAGCTGTAGGAGCAGGGGAAGCAAACCCAAAGCCAAGAGTGACCCTAGCACAAACAGTGCCTTCAGTGATGCCTTCAGTGTGTCTGAACACAACGGGCAGAGCCTAAGGCTGGTAACAGGGTCTACTGACAGACTGAGCATGGCAAGAAATGAGCCAAGGTCAGTATCCTTACGTGAAGTCAGGAGGAAAAGGACACAGGGCAAGAGACAGGAGTGGAGACAGGGCTGCAACATGGGTGAAAAATCCTCCCAGGAAACCAAACCTGAGGCAAGATGCAATGTAGATCCAAGGGACCCATCTAGGAGATAAGCTACATGAAGCATAGAACCAAGATATATCCAGGAGGCAGGTCCAGAGACAGGGCTGTGCATAGGCAATCCTCCAGTCTAGCTCAGTGCCCAGGCTTGAGCTTAAATGACCCCCAGGCTCATTTGTGTGGGTGTAGGTCCCAGGTTAGGATGGTCAGCTAATGCCCTCAGGGCTCTGATACATGCTGACTGAAATCCCACTAGATGACTTATTCATACTGAATACATGAATACATGAAATGTCTGATGGACCAGCAATTAAATTAACCTTTTTTTTTACCAAGTGAGATTTACAAAATAAAAGTAGCTATTATGCACTTACTAAACTATTCATGGCGGCAAAAATACTTAAACATATTAGTACACTAAGCAAAGAAAAATTAGAAAATAATATTTTTATAAATAATGTTCAATATGTTGGACCATAAATATCAAGTCCATAAATATAAATACTAGTGTAGTGAAAATGCAATGTACAGAAATTCAAATTATATCAATAATGCAGTAGCTTTCTTACCAATATGTCCAAAAGAAACACAGATCAAACCCTCTCTAAAGACCTTATGAGCTAAAAAATTGTGGAATTAAAAGTATGTGCTCTATACTACATTGTTTATTCACTTCCATATTGTTACTCAGTCATAGCTCTGTCCTTTATGGAGCAGTCTGGGAAGGGAAGATGTTCTTCCCACTTGACCATCAAGAGTATAGCTCATTTCTCAGGTGGAGTACATAATAAATAAATGTATAGATGATTGTGACCATCTATAGATAAATTAATCCATGGGCAGATAACTCAAACCACATTAAGGTCTCCAAAAGTCTCATTTCTACTAACAACATTAATTGAATGAAGAAAAAAAAAAAAAAAAGAAAAATGTTTCTGTTCTGAAAAACACTATTTATGTAGTTGCTGTAGTTCATCTGTAGCCTCTCCTGGTCACCTAGCAACGTCTCTGCTGGAAGCTGAATGTGGTTGTAATAGTGTGTTCATGTATATCTGCAAATGAAAGGGAAGAACTGCCTTTCTCTCAATTTTTCCTTCAATGTATGACTTTCAAGGTGGAAATCAGTATTTTGACAAGGTATATTTTTTTCTGATAATCACCTATCATTAAGTGTTGCTGACCATTAGAAGACATTTTGATATGCTATAGTTACTACTACAGCTAAAGTTACAACCTAAAATTAGCTTATTCCTATAAAATAAAGAGACACAAGTGAAGAAAAGTTGAGATAAAAAGCATTGAGTTATCATAAAAAATATTAAGGTTTGCAAGCTATGATTATTTCTAAGGATCATTATATATTTGTGTATTTATTTAAATATCTGGGCCATTGCTGGTCAAGTCTCATAAAATGTAGCATGATATTTGTAAGGAAAATTGTAAAAGTATGTTTGTTTACAAGATCATAAAAACCTGAAAAATAAGATGTGAAGATATGTACTTTGCTTTTTTTCCTATGGCTTTATTGAAAACTGCTTTCAGGAAAAAGGAGGTCATAGTGAACTATATATTCTGGAGAAAAGTAAATGACAATGAGATTTTTTTTTTTAATTTATTTTCCCTACCATGATTACTGCTTAGAGCTCAAAACTATGCTCCCGACCTATTACCATTTTTATTGCTATATGACCTATGAATAAATTAAGTTACATGAAATTTTGAAAACTTCCTTTAATAAAAAAAGTCTGTCATTTTTGAAAGTGGTAAAGGTGAATTCAATTCTTTAACATTGCACATCAGCCTAATTCTGTCTTGAATGGACATGAATTCCCCAGAGCACAGTCTTAAAATAAATTCCTAATTAACAGAACTCTACTTTATTAAACAGATCATGGCATTTACCAGACACCAATGTAAAAATCTGCAGGAAAGCAACAACTACAATTCAGATGATAGTAGTAAAACAGATGTCACTCACTCTAAGACTTGTGTCTGTTCTAACAGAGAACAAAAACATGCTTCTCACAATCTTCATCCACATTTGTAGAACTTTGGTGGTCACCACAGTGTTTTGTTTTGTTTTGTTTTGTTTTGTTGTATTTTGTTTTAGGGTGCTTTTCTGTGGTTTGTTTCATTTGGATTTTTAGCATTGTAACCGATATTTTATCTTTCAATTTTTTTTTCTAAAAAAAAATATTATCAAAGCAAATAAAAATCCAGATTTCTGATCTAGGAGGCAAAAAGCTGAAAATAAATAACTTGTAAAAAAAATGCAAATGATTTATTAATTAGTTATGTTAAACTTGAAATTAAGTCTTCTCCAAACATTCCTCTTTTCAAAGTAGAGTTAAAAGTGCAGCCAGAAGTAAGCAGCAAGTGTCCTACTATCAGTGAAAGGTAATGAAATTGGAGAGTTTGTTTTATTTTTTATGAGCATTTCATTTCGTTAAAGTGTGTAGAAAATTCTGTGCTTGAAAGTTGTTTGCTCTCTCTTCAGCAAACTATTTGACATTAACTAAACAGAATCTATAACATTGACTCAATTTAATCCATTGCTCTTTTAGTGTCAGCTTCTGAAAAGATGTGTCTTCAGTTTGGCTTGAAAAGAGACTTGATTGTTGATTGAGGTTCATAGAATCAAAAATTTACCATATGCATATTTCAAATGCTTACAGTATAAACATATTTGCAGTTTTAAGATATGTCTCTTTGCTCATAGAACTGGCAGTATCCAATCAAGTTTTTCAGCACAAATTTTGCACACAACTAAAAACCAAATGAAAATTTCTTTGTAAATAAGATACAAGATTCCCCAATAATTTAAACAGATTTTCTACTTCAAATATCTGTGATCATCAGTTATTGTGCACAATGTTGCCAGGTTTTCCAGTTTTAAATTAACTTTACATTACAAATTTTAGTTAACTACTTAATTTTTTTTTTTATGCTTTCATTGATGTTACATTGTTTATGCAACATATCATGGGCAGGATGAGACAAGGATTTAATATATTCATGTTAAGAAAACTGTAAAAAATAAAACATTCTCCCTCTTCACCTTTGGAGATTTCATTTATCAGGGGAAATGTCAGTTTACATGGGGATATCTCAGATAATGTCAGAAAATGTTGAGAGAAATCTAACATGACATTAAGTGTGTTTGAATATATTCTTAACTCTTGTAACAGGAAAGTGCTGTCATTTCTATAATTTATGGGCTTAATCCCACAGAATGTATAGATTTGATCAGCACAATCCTTAGTTACCAACTGGGAAAAGTCACTCCTATGGCTCCTAAAGAAACTGGTTTTTTAAGCAATATGATGAACACATATGATTCAGGTCTGCGGCTTTCATGATATGCAGCTGCACAGTTTATAGCAGTTACCACTGCATCTGAAAGAAAGATGACTGAAAGGGGGAGAACAAATGAAGAAAAAAAGTAATATCCTGAAACAAAAGTTATTGTTACTCACAGATATCATAATGCTCTTTGCTCAGCTGTTGCTGGTTAAGGTAGAATTCCTCCTCTCAAAATAACACATCATCCCTTTATTGCTGATATAATTTTCAAAGAAGGATAAATTGATTGTCTAATTTGTTTCTTTTTTTCCACATACTGTCAGCAAAAGAAATGATCAATAAATAATATTGAAACCCCCTAGCAAGTTATAGTGATATTGAATATGGACAAAATCAGATTTTACTTGCCTGTGCATAGTCTAATTAAAACTATGTACTTTGAGACAAAGGGAATGCTTCATTTAACATACATACAGAACATATAGCATATATATGTATATATAGTGTATATAGATATGTGCATATATACACAAAGGCAGAGACACTTTAAAAGTAGAAATTCCAGAAGAATATTCTAGGACCAAACTACTGATTAAAGTTATTCTGTAAATTTCCAAAAACTGGTGGTATGGCTAATAGTTATTGTGAACATTAAAAGTGAAATCAAATGTTCCTACACCTACCAAACCCTCAGGTGCAATAGTACACAAAAATACTTAAAATACATGTATTAATTATAAGGGAAGAAGAATTTATTTTGCTAAGAACCAAAGGTATAACATTTTCTCCATTTTGAAAAATTAGCTCCTTTTAAATGTTTTTCTGCATGTTTGAACTATTCTTAAAAAATCCCATCAGGCAATTGAATACAGACGAGTAAACTCAAAACCTATTCAGGGCTGACTAGTGCAAATATTAAAATATTTATGTGCTCTTAAATAATTGTGTATATTTGCGGTAAAATCCAAATATTTTTTTTTAAGGTGCCCAGGCCATTTTCCTTTTCTAATGCATTAATATTTTTAAAAGTTAATACATTATCAGCAGATGGTTTAAGTCTTTAAAAAAAAGCACCCTTATACATTAGCAACATAACACAATGTTAATATAATTCATATATTACTAGGGACAGATTCAAATATATATAGCAAATGTAGGGAACTAGTCCGCATATGAAAGACAGAAGTATAGCTGCTGAGATCCTGAATTAGCAGGAACTGCAGACAGAACTGTATAGATGCACTAATGTCACTGAACAATATTTATTGGGATAGAATAAAGAAAACAGAAAGAAAGGTACAGCTGGGCCATTTACTTGAAAATAGTGGAATCTTTGCAGCATTCAACGTATTGCAGATCACACTTTATGTTTACCAGAAGTGTGTTGTGACATTTCTACTACTTTGCTATTTTTATTGTTCAGCTTTTCTGTGCTTAGAGTACCATGATTTATTATCTGCTACTAGTTGTTCTGCGAAGTAATTTTCAATCCATTTAATTTCCTTCATTAGCTCTTCCCCTTGCTTGTCTCCTTCACCCTTAATCTCCCTCACTACCCTTTCCTTTTCATTTTCTTCTGCTCTTTAAACATTGTATCCAAAATGTGTCTTCTGCAGTTTCAGAAGTAAAATCTCCAGGCATTCACCTTTCCATTCTTCAGTAAAACTCCACTTTCAAAGAATGTAACTATCTCAGCATGTTATTAGTCAATGTTGAGAAAAAAGGAATGCTGCAGTGCTAAATGGAGTCATTTAAATGCCTAGTGACAACAATGAGTGTTTCAGGAAGCTGATGTTTGTTATTTGCTAGTTTGGTAGCTATGTTAGGGCTATCTTTCTTTTGAGGAGAAGATAGAAAATATTCAGTATTTGTCTGTATTCATTCTCCACTATTGCATTGCTTGTGCTCTGATTTTATTCCCCTTCTGCAGCTTTGTACCCACTGCTTGAAAACTGCAAATTCTGGTTCACTGTCAGTGGGAGTTTCAACATGAGTTTCAATGAGCTGTGTATATCAGGCTCTTCGAGAAGAAAGTGGTTCTCCACCAAATAAAATGATCTTTGTCTCAGTGAGTGTTAAGTGCATGAAGCCTATGTCTGCTTGCCCAGTGGCCTTTTATAAAGAGATACTTTAGGTGGACCTAAATAGACTAGTCTGAGTACCAACAGAATAAATACATTAGCGCAGCACTCAACATAGGCTTAAGTGACCCTGATGAGAAATAGGATATTTTATCTTGAGGCACATAGGGTACTTGTTCAGCTGCACTGCTTCCAGCAATTTATTCAGTTCTTTCAGAGCGGTGTCCTGTATTATGGTACCCTACAGTGTCATGTAGATATTTGTAAAACATGAAATTAACAGCACTCTTTCCAAGTGGTGTGTCAGTTCCACCAGAATATTTTACAATCCTCTACTGAAAATGATGGTTTGGCTTTCAGTTTTTGTTTTTGAGGGGATGGTGGTTCATGTGTAAACATCATGTGCAATGCATTACTCTTTTGGGGGAGATTAAATCTAAAAAGCAACACAACGGGCACATAGGTCTTCTGCTTGTTTCTTCACAATATTATAAAAATTTAGAGGGATCAAAGGAATTTCAGATTAAGTCTTCAGTTCCCTGAAAGTTCTTGGTTAAGCAGAAGCATCGATAAGGTACATAAAGTAGGGAAGGTATATGTACGGTAAGAAAATGTAATGAAAAATAATAATAATTAAAAAAAGATTAGTATTTTTTAACATAAACCTTTCATTTATGTACTGAAATTGACAGGAGGTGTCTGCTTGCACAAGCTTAAGAATTAAAAAGAAAGTAAAAATTCAGTTCACTGAATGTCCCAATTGCTATTTTTGACCTCATATCTCCATCTCTCACTGGACGATCATTTTAACCTTCCCATCTCAACATTTAGTCCAATTTGCACTATACTAACTGACAGAATCAATTATTTGTATAACCTTAAGCATGGCATTGTTAACAGAGTCGGTATGTCTTGTCATTAAGCATCTGCTATTAGGAATGCTGCTGTTGACTGAGATAGAATTCCAGACTGGACAAAAAGAATTGTCTGGTAATAGTCCCATCGGTCATGAAATTAGGGAAAAGATTGCCACATTAAAGGAACCACATGAATAGCATAAATATATTTGTTCATCTCTGAAGCCTTACAGTGAAAATAGGGCTGTAATATAACTTCTTTTGACAAATGATGATGAACAAAGTCATATTTTTGATGTTGTGTTTATTGGATTCTAACCTCAGATTGTACATACAGCACCATTCTAAAGATTAAATGTTATCTGTTCTGCCTCGTGTTCTGCAATATGTAATGGAAGGCATTTTTTTTTTGCATAATGACTTCTCTTTCTGCTGAGTTATGCAGGTTTTCTTTAGTAGTTTTACTAAAATTATACTTTCTCTTTTTTTAGGGAAAATACATGCAGAACACTGACACATTTATCCAAACTGCCAAACAAGTCCATCTTAATATGTTTTCTATCCACAGATCAAAAACTCTAAAACTCAGAAAAGAAAGCACAAGGTCTCCTTTACAAATCAAATTGGTTTTCAGCATTTTTTTTTCAGTAATGTGAGATGTTTGTATTACACTGGAAAAACTTTTTAAGTATTTTTTTTAAGCATACTGATATTCATGGACAGTCATGGACACTTGAGATGAAATTAATCTACCCTAACTTTAGACACCTACAATTAGATATGCATAAATCAGAGTTACTCAAATAAGTTGTCTTTTATCGATCAGATTAATTGCCCCCCCCCCTTGAAGGTGCCTATTCGTCTACATTAACTACGTAAAGTAGAGATAAATTCTACCTTCATAGTCAGTGATTGGTCCTCAGTATGATCCATATAAAGTAGCCATTGACAAATCTATTTTCTTCTGGATATCTTCTGCTCTTTATGTTGCATACACAGAGAATAACAATAGCATCTTCAAAAATGAGATAAAGCAGACATCTTTTGAGTAAGGACTTGCACATATAAGAAGTAAATAAGGATACAAAGTATTAATAATTTCCTTTGGATTCACTGACTTTTTAATCTGTACTTAGCCTTTCATTCACCTGTTTTCCTACTCAATATTTTCAACTGTAGATAATTAAGTTGTACTCTTAGAAGTTTTTAAAAGCCATTTTACTGTAGTGTATTTAAAAAATACAAAAATTGAAAAAATCAAAAATCCGGTACTAACCTTTTAATTTACATTTTTACTTTCCTAGTTTATTCCATCCTTTTGTAGAAGGAAAAAAAAAAAAAAAAACAACAAAAACAAACAACCAAAAACAACAAACCACAAAACCCAACAAGCATCTGTCACTATTACTTTCAGTTCAAATAAATAAATACACAAAGACATGCATATTTCAAAGCATAAATATATAATTAAATAAATAAGATTAGTAAATCACACTAAAGGAAATTTTCAGGTGATATTGCAAATCACAGATTGGCTAAGATTGGAAGGGATGTCATGATGACATATGATCCAACCACTGCCCCCACTCAAGCAGGTCCACCTAGAGCTGGTTGCCCAGAGTAATGTTCAGGCAGTTTTTTAATATCTCCAATGATGGAGACTCCTCAGCATCTCTGGGCAATGTGCGCCAAAGTTCAGTCACCCTCACACTGAAAAAGTGTTTCCTGATATTGTCCTGGTTTGGGTGAGAACAGAACTAATACTGTTCAGTGATTTTATTTTTCAGCTCAGTTTTTCTAACTGCACTTTCTGAAGTCAGCAGCCTGTTTTCACAGACAGTGTCTGCTGCTAGCAGTGGTAACACCCCATGTTTAGAGCTACTACCAAGGATTGTCATGCAGACCAAGGCCACTGATGGATCTTGTGTACCACACTGGGGAGTGCAGGAAAGTGAAAAGCCGCACCTGCAGGGAGGAGCAGACAGGGCAGGTGACCTCAAACTGACCAACAGGGTATTCCATCCCATATACTTCATATTCAATATATAGCAGAGGGATATGGAGGGTCAGATCTCTCTCTAGGGGCTCCTGGGCTCTTCTCCCCTCTTGGACAACTTTGCCAGCTTTGCTTATCTTGGCTCAGGTCCTCTTTCAGTTCCTTCCTTGGAGCATCCAGGAAGACTGTCCGTTCTGCCTTTGATCCCAACCGGTGTGTGTTCTTGAATCCAGCACCAGAATCTATCTTTTCCACCAGGGGAGGGAGAGGGTTTAACAGAGAGCATCTGTTATAAGTCTAAGAGGCCACCCTGACCCTAAACTGTGACAGATATTCAGATGGAATATTCAGTTTGTGTCTGTTGCCTCTGGTCTCTGTCACTAAACATCACTGAAAAGACCCTGGCTCTGTCCTCTGCACCTTTCTTACAGTTATTTATATACAGTGATAAGATCCCCTCACTGAGCCTTCTCTTCTTTAGAGAGAGTCCCAGCTCTCTCAGGCTTTCCTCACATGAGCGGTAATTTATTCCTTTAAGCAGCTTTGTGGTCCTTTGGTGGACTCTCTGCTGTTATGTCCATGTCTCTTTTGTACTAATGAACGCAGGACTGGACATAATACTATAGGTGTGGCCTGACCACAGTTGAGTAAAGGGGAAGGGTCACCTCCTGTTGGTGATACTTCTTGGTAAGCATAAGACTCAACAGAACATCGACGATCACTTGAGAAGGAAGCCATGAATGCACTCCAGGAAAATCTTGTATTGCTTATGCCCTCTTGTGTTGTTCCTCCAGCAGATGTCAGGGTTGTGGAAGTCCCCTATGAAGACCAGGGCCTGAAAATGTGAGGCTTCTCCTATCTGTCTGTAGAGGGTCTAATCCACTTATTCTTCATGGTTAGGTGGCCTATAGCAGACACCCGCTATAATGTCACCTTTACTTGTTTTGTCCTTAATCATAACCAATAAAAAATTAGGTGGTTCCACATCCATCCCCAGGCAGAACTCCATTCACTCCAGCTGCTCTCCCGCATAAAAAGCAGCTCTCCATCCTCATCTTCCAAAACTGTGCTTCCTAAACATCATTCATCCCTTCAACAGCATTCAACTCTAGTTATGCAAACCATCCCACCACATCTCCATGATCCCATCAAAATCATAGCCCTCCAACTTCACACAGATCTCTATCTCATCATGTTTATTCCCCATACTGCATGCATCAGTGTGAGCTGATCTTAGTTTTTAAGAGAGCAGCTGATTCATTATTAAAGTTTTAATAGCTGGATAGGAACCTGATGAAGTTCAATGAAGGCAAGTGTAGGGTCTTGTACCTAGGGAGGAATAAGCCCATGCACCAGTATGGGTTAGGGAGGTTCTCCTTCCCCTCTGCTCTGCCCTTGTGAGGCTACATCTGGAGTATCATGTTCATTTCTGGGCTCCTCAGTTTGAGAGAGACAAGGAACTACTGGAAAGAATCCAGAGGAGGGACACAAAGAAAATCTGAGGACAGGAATATCTCTCTTACAAGGTAAAGCTGAGACCTGGGGATGTTAAGCCTGGAGAAAAGAAGACTGAGAGGGGATCTTATTTATAAATATCTGAAGGGTGGGTGTCAAGTAGAAGGGGCCAGTCTCTTTTCAGTGGTTCTCAGTGATAGAACAAGGGGAAATGGACACACATTAGAACACAGGAAGTTTCATCTCAACATGAGGAAAAACTTTTCCTTGAGGGTATCAGAGCACTGGAACAGGCTGCCCAGGGAGGTTGTGGAGTCTCTGGTAATACTCAAAACTTGTCTGGAAGTGATCCTGTGCAACCTTCCCTAGGTGAACCTGCAGGAGGGTTGGACTAGATATCTCCAGAGGTCCTTTCCAACCCCTACCATTGTGATTCTGTAATAAGAATTTCTTAATGCTAGCACCCTATGAACACATATGAAGTTTATATTACCTCTTCAAAAAATAAACAACAGTGCCACCTCTCCAAATCTGTGTTGAGATCTAACCAACAAAATTTCTGCGATGTAGCGATGATGATCTATGGAAAGTAGAAACACTGCCACTGAATTGAGCTAGCATGGATGAAATACATTCAGTATTTTGAAGGGTTTATCTATTACTTAAATTTCATGCATGATCTTAACTGCCACATGGATTACTGTGCAGAGATCTCACAGATGGTGGCAAATTTTACTGAATATTTACACATACCTGACAAACATAAAGTCTGAATTCTGAAAGAAAAAAAAAAAAAAAAGTCTGGTAGTCCAGCTCAGCTTTATTCCCTACTTTGTTAGATAGGGAAATATTCAACTTTGTTTTTAACATGGCTGTGTAACCTTCCCAGAAGCAAATTCCAAACTAATGCATTTCAGCTATATTCTCTGATATTCCTATTGGCCAATTTACTATAAACAGGAATATTGTATAGCTATATTTCTGCCTTTTCTCATCCTAAACTAAACTGCATGACAGTGCAACATGTGTTGGACTGAAAATGAATTTTCTTCTTCACTCTTTCAGCAGGATGAACCAGCCTTTGTCTATGTCTTTTATGGATTTTATTAGACCTACCTGAAAAAAAAAAAAAAAGTCTTCACTTTTTCATACAAACCATGAACCTTTATACTCTTAAAAACAGGTAAATATTTTCCAGTATTATTTTAAGTATTTCATTTATTTTACTTCACTAGAAGACCACACGCATTTTTCATAGGACTCTTAAAATAAATGGACTCATTTAATAATGCAATTTTGAAGATGTGGTTGACTCCAGATAGATGTCTATTCAGGTATTAATATTTCAAGTTTTTAAATATATTATGATGATGAATCACATGGGTTGGTGAGTTTTGGTCTGAGTTTTTTACATGCTTATTTTTCAGCTTAGTAAAACTAAGTTTTAAAACTAAAACTGATTTTTTTGATTACAAAAACCTCCTCATTGGTTACAGTTACCAAAAATCATCCCCTCCCTAATAATTGTCCATATTTCTCCTGTAATGATCCTTGGTGAAAGTAAAATAACTTATGCTTCATAAAAGACAATAGGAAGAGTATACCACTGAAGGTAAACTACCTTACATTTACAGTGGGGTAAAGGAATACATATGTGCATTTGTTCCAGTTTAACTAGTAACAAAGTTTACATGACAGACTTAAATTATAGAGAAGTTAGATGACGTTCAATTCTCAGTCAGTGACAAAGTTAGCTAGCCTATTATCCTAGCACTTCATAGAGTGAATTTTTAATTTTCATTGAAATCCATGAAGATGAAAACAATAGCTCAAATTGTGTCCCTTTTGTTTGGCTTAATTAAAAAAGCAAATTAAAACAGAATACAAATGTTGGTTTATACATACTGCGTATTTTTGGTGATGTTGCTTCCTGTAATATTTGCCATAGCTTGTTGAATACAAGTAATTTGTATAAAACATCTGTAGTGTTTTAACAAGACATTACTGCTTTACTGAAATGGATTCATGTAACCACAATTCTAGATGTAGGAATTTTTTTTTTTTTTTTTAAACTTCTTTTTAACTATCAGACACTATTTCTTCAGAACAAGGGTCAACTTGGTGCTAAAACCTAACAATTTTCTTTTTTTTATTAATGAATAAAGGTTTTTTTAATTTTCTTCTCATCACTGCCATTACTGGTAATATTGAACAGTTTCAAAGACAGTTCATCAACCCTGTCCATATTGCTGCTGCTATGAAAGAAACTATATTTGGGGTTAACACAAGACCTCTATTTAGATTAAGTAATCTAGTCAAAAAAAGTAGACAGTTACTATAGCCAAAAAGACTGTAATCACACATATAATTTCTAGCATATTTTTAATAATAATTCAGTTTAAATCATAGGCTTAAAACTTCCAGGTTTTGTTAACATTCACCTGAAAACTACAAAGAATTTTACACACAGGTTTTCTAGTTATTTTGCAGATGTGTTCACAAATTAATTGGTAGCTTCTTACTCTGCACGTGTATTTGTAATCTTTTCCACTAACACTTCAGTTAATGCAGATCCTTTGACAAATCAGATATAAGAAAGGGTTGTGAAGTGAAAACCTTTACAAGGCCTTTCATAATGAACACAAATGGAGCTTTTTTAACTGCTGTGGCATCATTTTCTCAGTTATTATTTTACCGTGGTTCATACCTTAACCTCCCCACTTACAAATCTCATATGAAAACATTGTTTATTACCTTTGCTCAAAAATGCAACAAAAGAACAAAACGAAACTAACCTTATTTAGAGAACTGAAAAAAATTTAGATGTTTAACTATGGATTAGTCAGAAGGAGAAACTTAGTCTTCCTAAAACCACCCTGGTTTTGGAAGGGGTATTTGGTTTCTTTTTATTAAATCTAGGTAACCTTTTTTGAAAACTTACAGAGTGAGAATTATTTCATCTAAATTAGTACCTTCTGTTCTTTATTGATTCGAAAAAGCATTTAGATGTTTCCAAAAGACTGATCCAGCCATCCATGATTACACCTACGTCTCTTACACTGAGATAAACACCAATGAGACATAAATGTCAGGTTGTAGTCTTTTAATTTTGCAGCTGTAGCTTGTTTTGTATAGATAGAAGAAACTAACCCTGATAGACTGCTTTGAGTAACCTTGGTTTGTATAGATAAGAGGGACTAACTATGAGCTAAGCGGGAACAGAGAGGAGCCTCCAGAGATAAGCTAGATCATACCAATTTTGTGGTTGCCGGCTCAGCACAACTTGTATTCTGAGCCAAAGGTAAAAATACACTGAAAGAAAAACTGTGGACCTTCCTCCACAAGACTCCAGCCCATGACCACCAAAGAGCAGCACACAGGCATCAGTGGGAGGAGACTTATGATAATGAGTTCCCAGAAATAATTATAATAACCACACCCATTCATGGAATTAATTGTAATAACCCCTCCTTCGCCAGTGACTATATATGTTTCTCATTCTAAATTATTGCTTGCTTTGAAATATGGTACGCAAGTTAGGAGGAGTGATCCCCCTTGAGCCCGGAGCCGTAATAAACATGCCTACTACATAACCTATCTCAGGTTGTAGAGTTTGATTCTGCACGTCACCAAAGTGTGATGGGAAGTAGAGTGTAGACCTGTGGAATAACAGGGCAAATTATCAGCGCATATTTATCCATGAAATCGGGACTATAATGAACATATCATGTATATTCTTACCTAAATTTCTCTACTATCTCATTCTCACAATTCCTGCCACACTGCCCCCTCACCCTCCAAGTATACAATACAGTTCAGAAAAACTTTCTTACTCTTTTTTTTGGTGAGTTTTGTATTTTTTCATTTTCTTTCTTGAAACATTTATTCTTAACATATTCTAAGAAACTACTGAACGGTGCATATTTTATTAAGTGTGTTTTCCAATTATCCATTTTAAATAACTGTATCCATACTGGAATATGTTGATCCATTGTTGCAGCCCTCCAGCACATCACTATCTGTTGTTACACTGTACTGGAGAGCACAGTACTTGCTCCCACATCTGGAATGTGCAGGTGCATGGGGGAATCAGGCAGTCAGCCAGTCTTAGCCAGCTCCTTGTTGTCTGGTGAGTGATATCAGGAATCAAACAATGAAAGGACATCTCAAGGAAAGGTTGAGGAAGCTGAAGATTGATGAAGTAATGACCACCAGAGGTGCCCTAAGACCCCCACACATGCTCAACAGCGGGGACGACCTCTTGAAAAAATACTGTTCAGCCTCTGTTTATGCACTGGCCACGAGTACACTGACACCAGAGCAGTCTCCACACCCCCGCCAGGAGAGTTATATATGCTGTGGCAGGGAGAGGGGGGATTCATTTTTGGAAGGTCAACCTGATGCACATCTTGATCCAGGGGATGCCCTGCAGAAGGCATTAGGACCTACCAATTCCTCTTCCCAAGCACCACACTATGTGCCCTCCTCCTGCTTGGCAGTTTGTCTACCACCTTGGGGTCGGTATGTATATGGGGATGTTAGGTAACTAGTTGGGTTTGCTTGAATAAAATTGTTCTTGTGTCCTATCTATGTGTGTGAGCACTGTCCTTTGTGAACTGGGAATCCTTCACGAAGCTGTGACAATAACTAAGATATCATTTTTGACCTAAATTTATGCCCTGATGTCTCTCATTAGTCATCTTATTCATCTGTACCGTATTTTGGTAATTTGTAGTAGATTTCCATTGCGTTAGAAGCCCTGATATTTCCCCCTTGTATAGCTATAATATTTCAAAATATTTAGAGGTATTTAATTTCCAGTAAAAAGAGCAATGATTTCTAACCATTTACAATAACTCCTCTTTTTTCTATTGTTGCATCATCCAGAGCAATGAAAAAAAAAAAAATTAAAATTACTATCCCAGTCATGTGAGCTGTACCACCGAATCTTTTATTACATTTCAGTCATAAAAAAGATCATCTTCAGCTCTTCCTGTTCATTCAGTATATTTCCTGGAAAAATACATGGACATCCAATATACTTGGGAAATCAGTCTGTTACCCTTTTTTCTCTCTTTTAAACAGCTTAATGCAAAAACTCCCGTACTCCTTTGGTTCAACTGATTTAGAGTTTGTTGAGGTTTATGCTCATCTCAGGTTTTGGTTTTGTTTTTTTTAAAAAAGATTCCACTATTCTGAAGTGGAATCTGATCTTACCCATGTTGTAAAAAAGCCAAGGTGTGTCAGGCTGAAGAAGGAAAAGCTCTCAATATTAGCAAGCTAGGCTAACATTGCATGGCTCACATGCATCTATTCTTCTCTGAGTCTACCTACAAAGCATTTGACACTGTCCCACACAAAATCCTTGTTTCTAAATTGGAGACACATGGATCTGATGGGTGGAGCACTCAGTGGATAAGTAATTGGATGGATAGTTGCACTCAAAGAGGTACAATTAGTTGCTTAAAGTCCAAGTAGAGATGAGTGAAGAGTTCCTCAGGGATCAGTATTGGGACTGGCACAGTTTAACATCTTTGTCAGTGACATGGACAGTGTGATTGAGTGCACCCTCAGCAAGTTTGCCAATGATGGTAAGCTTTGTGGTATGGTCAACACATCAGAGGGAAGGGATGCTACCTAGAGGGACCTTGCAGGCTTGAGAGCTGGTTCCATGACAATCTTATGAAGTTTAAGAAGGCCAAGTGCAAGGTCCTGCACATGGATCAGGGCAATCCCAGGCTACTCAGCTGAGTAGTTTAAATACAGCTCAAGTTCCAGATTTACTAATCTCTGCTCTGAAATTTGCATAGAAAATTTTGACTCGTTCAAGAACATTTTTGAGGGTGTCCTCTCACACTTAGTGGGGCCTAGAAACCAGGATTACTCATTTTCTGGACAACTGCTCTAGCAACAGAACTATTGGGGAAAACTGTGCATCATCCACACTGCTCTAAACATTTTTTGCATTTTTGATTACATCAGATGTTATACGGAGTTTGCCAGGATTCATGTCTGTGCCCTTAACCTTGTTCACAAAAGAGTAGGAAGAGAGAAAAGCATTCTTTTCCCAAAAAAGGCTCTTCTCAACACTCCTGGGTACCTGAAAGTAAATACTCAGGGAAATCTGAAGCTAAACCTAAAGAACAAAGCAAAGGGAAATGTATTTACTCCTCCAGAAGTAAGTATTAAGAAATTATTTAACAAGCTTTGTAAATTTAAGTGCCTAAGTCCCAACTTACACAAAATGTAGACAGACTGATTATTGATGTTTAGTCACCAAGTACCAGAGAATATTTCCAGTCACAGGAACTCATCTGTGCTTACTTAAAAATTGTTGGAAAGGACCCTGACATAGCCTTGGCTCATGCCAGGTACTGATGTCCAGGCTTGGTTTAGAAACTGTCCATTTCCATTTTCTTTTCCCAGTAGGTAATTTATTGGGTAATGCAGTCTTTGCAGGTAAAGGATTTTAACAGTGGGGAAGTGATCTGTTCCATGACAGGTGGCCTCCACACAGAGAAAAAACCTTGACATATTTAGTTGGCTAATACAAGCACATATCCACTGCATGTGGTGGTTTCTTTTAAAACCTGATGGAGCAAAGGGGAGCTTTCAAAGCAGTTTCAAGGCAGTGACACACAGAAGCTCTTAACAGTACCCACAGAAAGAATTATAAAATATTGAAATTAAAAGTTTGGGTATTTCTTTTTAATACATTATCCTTTTGCTGTTGTTTTTGGTTTGTGTATTATTTTCCTTTAAAAGACAGTGTCTGGGATGGGACAAAACATCTAGAGAAATTGCTCCTTCCTCAGCAAACAAGTAGGCATGTTCCAGAGCCTTGAGGGTGGCAAATATGCAAAATACAATGATTAGAAACATGAAAAGGGCTTAGTAACATCAGGGAGTCTGGAGCAGTAGCAGACCACAGAGGCTGAAAGTGAATAAGAGAAAAAAGAGGCAGTCCAACTATAACGAGGATGGAAAGAGAAGGTAATAAAGGACCAGACTTTTCTCTTGTCAGAGTTTTCCACAAGCTAGAAAAAAAAACAGAGTATATGGAAGTCTGAAAATATTACCCACTTTGTAAACACAAAATAAGCAGAGAAAAATATAAATTACTCAGTTCCAATTTTATCGATCTAGTATCCTCAAGCTCTCTCTGTTTAACAATGTCTTAGTTAAAAATGTCATACTTTTTTTTTTAATATGTATGGTCATAAAATCTGCCTTATATTTTTCAAATAGGTTGTTGTTTGGGTTTTGTTGTGTTTTGTTTTGTTTTGCCTTAGTTTTATTTCAAATAACTTCTGGTCCTTTTTGAGAAAAACACTGTAAAAGAGCTAGTCAGATCCACACAAAATTCTGACTTATTCAGTGTCTTTTTATTTATTGATTTATAGATTGGTGTAAAGTGGGGTTGGGAAGGAATTCAGGGCAGTGATCTAATCTACCCCCTACCTAAAGATAAAATCAGCTATATCTAACTATATCTGAAAAATAAATTTTCTAAATTACTGTTAAAAAGTGTAATCAATGCAGATCTCACAACTTTCATGAAATTGTTCTTAATTGCGTTTCTCATTCAAGTATATTTTTCATAGGTCTTTTAGGGCATTTAAATCCTGAAACTTCTCAGTCTATAAATGTAAGACAAAAATTATACCATTCTCCTTTTCACTTTACCTTTGTCTTCTTTTGTTTGTTCGTTTGTTTATTTGAATATATTTTTTGCTTATCATTAGCCTTCCTATATCTATTAAGTAACCTTGTGTTCTCTTCAGAATACTAAAATGTAAAGAATAAACTATTTCAGTTGGAAGGGACTTCCTAGTCCAACTGCCTGACCAATGCAGCACTGACCTAAACATAAAGCATATTATTAAGGGCATTGTCTAAATGTGTCTTAAACATTGATGTGTTTAAGCAAATCATGTTTGTTAGGTGTGTATGATCATTGCTGTTATTCTTTTTGAAAGTTTTCTCAGTTCCACATGCCAAAAAATAACATAGTATTCTAGTACCAATTTATAAATCACATTATTTAATTTCACAGGTGAAGAAATATACATACACAGAAATATATACCTCTGGCTCACTTATACAAATCCTCCCTAGAGTTTTAGAAATTTAAGTTATTTTTATTTGCTTGTTTTGTTTATTTACTTGTTTGTTGGGTGATTGGAGTTTTGGTTTTGTGGGTTGTTTTTTTTGTGTTGTTTTTTTGTTGTTGCTTAGTTTTGTTTGTTTGTTTTGTTTTGGGGCTTTTTGGTATTTTTTGTTGTTGGTTGTTTGTTTATTTGATTTGTTTGTTTGTATGAGGAAGTTAGAAGAGTCCAAAAATGTCAACACTAAGAGGCCTTAGAGATAGAATAAAATAACACTTCTGTACTAAAGAACCCTCTTTCAAATGTTCATGACACCACCACAGTCCTATAACACCTGTCCATGTAACAACAAAAGCAGTAAACTGTCCACTTGACTTGTGGACTTCTATTCTACTTCTAGAAGTGACTCATCACTTCTACTCCAAAATATTTCTAAGTACACTCTAGAATACTAGTACACATTTTCCAAAGGAAGATAATTTCAAAAGTTGATGGCATAATGCTGGAGTGAAGGTTACAGTACTGAAATAAACAAGAAACAAGTTTCTGAAACTAGAATGCTATATTCTTCAATGGAATTTTACTCCTCTAATCCTCTGCAATCTATTTACAGACTTAATAAAGAAAGCTAAACAATGAGTCATGGCGTGCAATACCAAATTCAATACTCTTTTATGTTGATCAATATTATAATTTATTTAATACAATTAGAAGTCTTTTGTGATATTTGTCTACTGCAAGATGTTCCTTTAAGTAGACTTGCTATTCATTTAATTATTGCAGGGAGATAGACAACCAAATTAAATTAAATACAAATACTTTGACACATGGTGGGCATTTAGCAGCTGCTAATGTGAAACACTAAATTGAACTGAATCTAAACAAGAGTTTTAGAAACCATTCCCAAATTAAATTGTTCTCCCCCATGCTTCTGTAGTTATTTTTACTTTTCCTCCCCCAGAAGAGTCTCAAAGGAAAAACTTCCAAGGTATCTAGTATTCATTTTTTTGTGCCTGTGACAGTGAACACAATCTTACCCACCAGCAGAATCTCCCAGTATGTTATTTTTTGGGTTTGTTTGGGGTTTTTTTTTGTGTTTCTTTTGTATGGCTGGTTGGTTTTGTTGTTTTGGTGGACTTTTCATTGTTGTTTTTTATTTGTTTGTTTGCTTGCTTTTTGGTCGGTTGGTTTTTCATTGTAATTACCCATATTTTTATTCTTCTTTAGGATCAGTCTTCATACCTGAGCTAGTCATATTTCAAAACAAATGTACTACATTGTGCCATAATAATTAACTCTAGAAATCCCAAATGAATTCTTAAATTGATATTTGAACTTAGACACATTTATGACCTTTGTACAAGCATAAGAATCAACTAAATTTGTTTATTCAACAAGTTAATCACATGCAGACCTATTTTATCACATTTGCTATTTTTGCTAAACACTTGGTATTTATCACATTTTTTAGGTTTTTTTGTTTAGTTGGTTTTGTTGTGTGGGTTTTTTTTTTTTTTTCTCTGAAGCTCTACATCAGGGTTCATGAGAAAATTTGACAAATTAATTTTTAATAAAAGGATTTCGCTTTCAATATTGGAAAGAACAAGAAGATATCAGGACCTAACTGAACAGTGATAACTAAGAATGATAAGAGATAACTAAGAGTGATAACTAAGAATGAGTGATAACTCAAAGAGAAGAAAACATTTTTTTAATCATTTTAAGGAAATATTTTGACTTTGACGGGCAATATATTGCTTTTGAATGCTTGAAATAAAATATTATGGCTGCAAGGAGGAACACCATTCTACAACAGACATTTTCATGGGTATATAGATGCCTCAACTGACGGTGCTTCACCCACTTAATGGGTGAACAAGATTAAGAGGAAATATACAGTTTATTTCACTTTTTAAGATGATGTGAGATATGAAAGAATTAGAAAGCAGAAGCATTGATTAAATAAAAGAGTTAATCTCTAATAATCTCTTGGAAGAGTTTCTAATATTTTAAAGTAACTATTTTCAGCTGCACACTGTTTATGTGATAGAAAACTGAAATACAGTAATACTTACCAATGTTATATTTACTCCATTTTTTAAACTAGTTAATCACAGTAACTACTCCTGAACTAATTACCTATTCCTAGTATCATCATTGAAGTGTGCATATCTTTCTTGATTTCACTGTATGATTTGCAATATTCATGGGAGATGCATGAATTACAGGTGATATTTCTTTTCATAGATGGTGAAACTTTTTTCCACTGGTGTTAACACTGATTTTCATTAAATATATCTAATAAGAAATAAAACCCAACAACATATAAATTTCTATGGTTTATACGGTATATAACATATCACACAAACTACTGTTTTCTAAGTAAGCAGTACTGAACCTCTATTTTCTCTTTGTCAGAATACTTCTTTATTTAGACACAGAAAATTTTATTTCAAACAAAGGAGATACACAATATTCTATGGCTTCTGTATACATCATCAATATGGCTTTGACTGAAGCAAAACCATAAGGACTTCAGAAAGTCTCAGAGCAACCTAGCAGTCAGAATTGGAGTACAATTCTCATATCCTGACTTCCCTTTCTGTCTCCAAACCGTAACTAAACTAGTTGCATATTAACTGTCTATACATTTTACCTTACATATTTATTGTGAAAGTTTATCTTAAACACTTTCATTATAAACAGTCAAAACTATGCTAACTGAATTACTCTACCACTTCAGAAGAACACAGGAAATGCTCTTCAATAGCTTCACGGTCACCAAGGCCAACTCTTAAATGTGTATTTGCAAGACATTTGTATTTCCATCAGTTGATGCTTTTATCTCCTTATAAGATTAAAGTTTTTCTTTTATATTTTCCTCTTCATTTAAAGATATGTTGCCAAAAGCCTGCCAAGACAAATTTAAAGAGTATACTGTAGTGTTTTCTAAAATTTTATTGCTGCAATTAAGAAACCATAAAGGTTTCACAGGGTGTTGAGTTTGCTCATGTAAAAGTGAACAAGAAACAATTCATTTCTGTTAGCTGTAATGGCCAGACAGTTGGAAAGATTTGATAATTCTTTTCCTCAATAATTCTCACATTAACAAAAACATGTAAGAGGTGCACAATTTATCTTCTTATTTAAAAAAGAATAATAATAATAAATAAACAACTAAGCCAGGACGAATTTTGTGTTACGCAAAAGCAAAAAGCAAAGCAATTCCAATATTAATATTCATTAAAGTTCTATACAGTCTACCTAAAGGCTAATCATTGTAGACTATAAGATTTTATTCAGGTTTTTTTTGTTATTATTCTACTTATTTAAGCATCATAGAAAACAATTTAGCATTCTTTCAGTCAAGAAAATGGAAGTATAAGAGTAAAGAGATACAAAGCAAATGACAAAATGTTTAAGAAATGTCCTACCCCAACAGGCAGCAAAGGTAGAATCCAGGACCCATCAGGATTGCTTCCCTCCCCTCATCTACCCTTTGATTCTGGCTCTTTTGATTAAGGTGTCCTTGTCACAGAGGTCAGCTTAATTCTATCACATCCAAATGTTCTGGGTAAAGTATGTTGCACATGTGCAGGCTGCAGGCTCGTTTGTCACCTTATTGCTTGCTGTCAGTTTTGAAGGTAGGTGTCTGTTTGAAGAATGTGCAGTGGCTGGAGGGTCAGGGGATTTGCATAAAGCTTGGAAGAATGTCTTCAAGCACATGCTGTGGGATGCTGCTTCTTCCTCCGTGCACAGAAAGTACACAGGGTTCAGCTTGTGGAATAATGTCATGGGGCTTATACCTAGCTCATTTTTGTTACATTGGTTTGGATTTTTCCCCCCCCTAAATTGTAATAGATTATCAATACTTCCAGCAAATTTTACATAAAACTTTGATTTAACATCTCTTGGTTAATTTTTCTTTCTCACTAGTGTCATCACGATCTGCTAAAATGTACTATTTCATTTTTTGGATCACTCTGATAACTATTTTGAAGGTATTTAGGATTCTTATGCTTAGCTTACCAAGTTTTACCCTCAGGAATGTAAAGAAGTGGTGCAAAGTAAAACATTGATTTAATCACACATAAGACTTACATGATTATACCTAAGACATGCAAGTGTATACAAAAAGATGGGAGGTAGTGATTGTATATTAAAATAAAAATTAGAGTTAGGGGTTTTTTTTTGCATTTGACCTGAGATATAAGTTTGGCTTTG
>JAAGNO010029554.1:0-13004 GCA_033439905.1 Ceryle rudis
GGTTGAGTCACCATCCCTGGAGATATTTAAGAAATGGGTAGACCTGGTGCTTCAGGACATGCTCTAGTGGCAGGCATGTACAGGCTTATTTTTTGGTTTTAAAGTTGTGTTTGATCAGGGTATTTAGGTGTTTTTTTTGTTATGGGTATGTTTGGACTCAGTGATCTAGGAGGTCCTTTCTAACCATTAATATTCTGTGATTCTGTGATCCTTCACCCTTTCTCACCCAGAAGAAGTGCTAAAAAGGTGACCTCTGTAATAGAGGAAGAAGTAAAAAACCAAAGCCCTTCTATAATACTAGATAACCTTATAAACATTTTAGAAACCTGACACACAATTCAATGGGAATAGCAGTCTTCCTACTGATTCAAATGGCAGTTAATACAAATGACAGGTGATTTCAATTGATGCCTTCAGAAACTGGTGAGCTGGAATATTTTCTTTGTCTATTTATTTAAAAGTTGACTAAGAAAGCCCCATTCTTCTCTCTCTACATATTCTACTTGAACAAAATGGAAACAGATGTCCCTTTATAGATTAGTGAAAGTAACTTCCTTCCTTGGAAGAGATGATTTTCCAAGACGTTCTTCATAAATATATTTTCTGAAATCATTCACACCTCTTTTCCAGTTAATTGCATCAGGACTTACCTTAGTGAGAGCGCTCAAACAAAGCAATCTCTTCCTTCAAAGAGGCAGGTTTTGCATTAAAAATGTAATAAAGTAGGTGTTGGTTCCATTGCCAGTTTCTCAGAGAAATACTTTCACCAGACTTACAGTGTAGACAGTTTGGCAGATCAGTATACTGCTATAACATTTTTACTGGGTTAAACCAAATATTATTACAATTAGTGGGTTTAATTATATTTATGATTTATAAGGATGTCCAACCTTTTAGCTTTCAGTGGAAATTTCATGTAGATACATTGTATTTTAAAAGGTTAGTTCTTAATTAGTTAAATAAGCAGTTTTGGCTAAAATATGTTATCAGTTCTAGATAAAAGCAAATGTTCCCATTATTTCTAGGACTTTGTATTTGAAATGTAGTAATTATTTTTCTCTAAGGCAATCAATTTATCTTAAATTTGTAACACCTCCATGCATAATACCTTAGTATCTGGTCTAGCAGGATAATTGAAGTAAACATTTTGGAATTCCAAATTCCCCTTAACATTCTTCGGTTTATAGCCAGCATTGGATGAACTGTCAATTTGAGGTTCCTGTGCAGAGTACAGAAGTGTCAAGAAAAGAGAGAAAAAAAAACCCAAACAAAACAACCATTGTTTAGATTCCTAATAACATTGTATTGTGATACAGGGCTATGATATCTTGGCCTTAAATGTTACCATATAATGAAGCACAGCAGGCCTCACTGCAAAGTAGCTGCCAACTACTCATATAAGCATGAAGCTGCCAGCCTACGTCACTGCCAGGTCTGCTGTCAGGGAGAGTAACCAAGGCTCAGAGCCTTAAGTCATCAGATTTACATTCTTTCCTTTCATATGCTGTAGGAGACAGCAGCTGTGCCATGCCATATTAACACATACAGAGTCTTAATGCATTTGTTTTCATTCCTACCTAGAGCAGCCTAGAATCAGGAATAGTGCACCAATACCCAACGGCAGAAATTTAGCTTGTGTAGACAACACAAGACTAGTTTTAAAATAACACTGTAGTCATTATACTATAGTGGCAATGTTACAGGCCCTGCCAGCCATCCGCTATGCACCAGTTTACAGACCCAGCCAGACAGTATGTGCATAAGGCTGGTAAGTAAGTATCATAGCTCAAACTAATCCTTGTCAGGCATGATGCTGCTGTTACTGTATCTCAGTTAACGTGAGTTAGCATGGGTATAGCTGCACTCACATCTCTGAACTACAAGGTAGATGTGAACTCAGAGATAAAAAAATAAGCAGAGACTTCAGCATTGTATCATAACTACTATTTGATGCTGCAAAAGTTGGAAACATAGCCCCAGGTTTAGTTATATTGTATATATTGTATTTAGATAACTCATAATATTTATAAACTACACAAACATTTTAATATTGTTTGAGATAGAACTTGAAAGTAGAAGTTACACTGCTGTATCACTACAGATGTAGTCACTGTAAAGGCACTCCTTTAAATTATTGATAGCTGAAAAGAAATATTGTCAATAAAGCGGGAAGAGTTACAGAAGACCTAGAATCCTCTCTCAGTTGTTAGGTTGGGGTTTTTTAAAAGAGAAGATTGAAGCATATTTATTTGGGTAAGTTTTGCAATAATTCCTTTTTCTTTAACTCACTCTTCTGAACTTCCAGATAAAACAACAAGTGGTGGGAATTTGCATCTTCCTCAGTTATTGGCTCACATTCCACTATTTAGATACTTGTCCTGGATCCACAACTGTGTTAGGTAGGATTTTTAGATGTTATGATATTGTACACACAATTGCTGTTTTATTTAAGAAAGGTAGTCAGATGTTGGATGACAGACATGGCAAAGATACTCACACTGTCTATAATGTTAAAGGTTGTATAAGCAGCTCCTCTTGCACTGGCAAATGCCTCCATACTTGGTGCAGTCTGTCCAACACTAAAAGCTCCAAGTAATATGGAAAAAAAGACCTAAAGATTAAAAAAAAGAAAACCAACAACCACTACATAATACATAACTAGGAATTCATAACTGTAATTAGATAGCTATCATTGCTTCAAGAAGTTTTGTGCATGCTGTACAATGTGAGGAAGTCTAGAAAAGCAGCACTTAAAAAGGTGGCAACCATTTAACAAAAGGTAAATATTGACAGGAGAAAAGGGAATCAATTTTCCTTCTTCCACAACTGGACTATAAGAAGGATATTGTGAAGTTCTGATGGCTGGGATTCCTCTTTAGAATGATAATAGAGAACAGAAGGATGTTTCTAATTACACCTGACCAAAAATTAGTCACCAGTTATTTTTGTGATTAAGCACAGAAAAAATAAAAAAATCTGTTTCTTTCTTTATATAAGATAAAACCAAAGGTAATTCAACACAAAAGGTAAAGGCACAGTAATCTACTCCATTGTAGATGGAGTAGATGCAGAACCAATTGTTTCAAGGAAACCGGAAACTTCTTTTTGTGCAACTGAAATTTGTGAAAACAAACTGAAATTTGTTGTCACACCAAAAGCAGACTCTGATTTCTAATCTAATTTTTTCAGCCTTGGGCCTGACTTTTTCATGTATGGTTTGTTTTTTTTTTCTGACTACAAGCAACTCTGCCACCCATTTCAGATGTTGAGAATAAAAGCTTATTTGCATTTTATTCTAACATATCTAAGTATTAAATTGAGCTTACATTACAGTCTAAATTGTTAGCAGCCCAGAGAAGGTTACACAGTGAGTATAGCCTTCTGCAAAGTCCAGCATAACCCCTGCTCTGCACTTGTTCTGTTTAAGAGATAAAGCAGAAGCCTGGTTGCAGGTACTTCTGCTTTCTCTGCTCCACCAGTTGCTTTCAACAAAGACATGAGAGCAAATCTCCTTCCCAGATGGTTTCTTCAGGATGTTGGTAGTACAAACTCACCTGCCTGGTTTTATCCTGGATTGCACAGTATCATTTAGGTTGGAAAAGACCTTTAAGATCATCAACTCCCACTGTAGACCTAATACTGCCAATTCCACCACTAAACCATGTCCCTGAGCACCATGTCTACACTACCTCCAGGGCTGGTGACCCAATCACTCCCCTAGGCAGCCTGGTCCAGTGTTTGATAAACTTTTTGGGGAAGAAATTTTCCCTAATATCTAATGTAAACCTCCCCAGGCACAACTTGAGGCCATTTTCTCTCATCCTGTTGTTTACTACTTGGGAGAACAGGCCAACACCCACCATACAACAACCTCCTTTGTTGTAGAGAATGGTAAGGTCTCTCCTCAGCCTCCTTTGCTCCAGGCTAAATCACTCCAGTTCCCTCAGCCCCTCATCACAGGATCTGTTCACTAGATCTTTGTCAACTTTGTTGCTCTTCTTTGGATATGCACCAGCACCTCAGTGTCTTTCTTGTAGTGAATGGCCCAAAACCACAGTGTTCAAAGTGCAGTCTCAACAGTGAGTAAAAAAGAGATGATCACTTCCCTAGCCCTACTGGCCACCAAATGGACTTACCTACCTTGTCACAAGAAGGAACAATTAAATGATCTGCTCCTCAAAGACTTAGGTTTTGATAGAGACTCTGGTGCCTAAGCATAATGGAGAGGACAGCTTCAAAAACTGCTGACCTATCACAGATATAAATTCCTTCATGGGCAGGCTGTGACTGGAATCAAACCTTCAACCATACTGTCACACCCCAAGACTTCCAACAAAAAGTCCAACCTGATATCAATGTAGATAAAGACTGTAGGTAAATGAACTGTGTCTGAGGCAGGAGGTAACATGGTACAAGGGGAATGCTACCTGACACCTGGTCTTTCTCTCCTTAGTGCAACCACCTGGCATGAATCATGATACCCCAGTTCTTTAGCAAACACTTGTGACTGAGAAAAAAATGATCAGCTAATCATTATTGATCCAAGCTGGCTTTTTAACAAGGGACTCCAAAGTAGGTGATTCTTATTCTGCTACCCCACTTCAAGAAAGATCACTGATATGCAGAACTATATTGATTTTCGTTAGTAGGCGAGAAAAAAGTATTTTTAAAAGCTAACTTTGTTCTCTTTTAAAATTTTAAGTCACATATTCCGATAACTTAATACAAGATCAGTTCAGCTGCTGGTGAATACATACAGTAAAGACTTTTCCAATTGTATAATCATCGGAGAGTATCAAAGTGGTTCCATACCAGAAGGCCAAGGCATATGATGCATATATCAAAAAGAAAGCAATACCCATAGAAATATTGGCTGAAATAGCCTTTTTGATACCAATGCGTTTGGCATCTTCTAATTTTTTTTGGTATCTGAAAGAAAAAAACACCAAAAACAGAACACAGGAAATTACTTTTTCTTTCGTAGTATATATTCATAAATTTCCCATCAAGTACATTAAAGAAGTATAAAATATTTTTGTAAACAGTAATCCAATCCTGTGAAAAATCTTGATAAGAGTCAAAGAAAATATATTGACTGTCTTCCATGTTGTGACAAGCTGAGCTAATCAATTTTCTCTGAAACAAGTCCTGGATGAGTGGAAAAAGCTGTTAAACAGCTTTGATCTTCTGATTTTCAGTGGATTCTTCCAAGTGGGAGTGAATGTTACTGATGCTATGAAGAAAGGTAAGCTGTGCCTAGTCATAGGAAGAACTGGCTGAAAGGCATCTCCTCTTAATGGGCAATTTCATTGGAGAAGATTGTAACAAGTGTCTAGGATTGAGGATAAACTTTTTAAGGGAATAAAGTGTAAAAGTTGGGAGAGACTCATACACATTCTAAAACCAGTTCTGATGTATAGGAGGATTAATGTAATGTTAGAAATGTAGAAAAATCAACAACAGAATGGTATTGGATTAGAAATAAAGGTAATGAGGACAGGATAACTGTTGCATGAGTGAGTGCTGAAGTATTTTGCAAAGATGGGAGAAATGGTGATAGGGAGAAAGCGGGATGAATTCATGTCAAAATCTCTTTCGTGATGAATGTAAAAGATATTATTGGGACGGTGCTTGTATCTTATAGTCTATATTGGATTTGGACATGGACAGAGAGAACAATTGTGTGACTGTGAGAGACAGATTAAGGAATCAAATGCCAGCAATAGCTGTATGATCCATGTGTTCTGGGAAGTGATAGCTGAGAAGTTTCTCTTTTAAATAGTCACTGAACAAACAAAAGGATGTTGGGTTTTAGAATTACTTTAAGGCTATTAAGATAAAGTTGTTTACAGATAAAAATCAAGGATAAAATGATTGCAGGTTGAATCCATTAAAGTAATTACAGATGGAAACACACAAAAAGGGTCTTCAACAGTTTGTCCATTTTATAGGTCTTAGAAATTAAAAAGTATTGAGATGGTAATTGCACTGGGGATAGCTCCAAAACTGTAGTTCAGCCTCAACTTTCAGTACAAAAAATCCCACAAATATGCATGGAGCCAAAAGCATGATGACCAATGTGAATGAGGGTATATTATTTACACATTTGACCAGAAAGAGAAAGCAGCAAGGAGGGAATGTACCTTTCATGGTGATCATAGACTCTTTATTCCAGAGTATTGAATAAATTGGCAAATGTAACAGTGCTCCAGTAGTAAAGACTTTTAGTGTTTTCACTGACACTGAAAATTTGTAGATAGAGCCAGAGGACTGAAGTATTACGAAAGGAACAGTAATCTGAGAAATTAAAAGCTTGTAACCTGACAAAAACAACACAAAAAGCTTGCAAAGAAATCCTGAAGAAGAAAATAATAAAATTAGAAATTAACCAAAATAAGATTAAATCATACAAAATCACAAGAAATTAAATGTGTCATGGGTTATGAAAGCGAAGTATGAATCTAATTAAATTTCTTTAAAACTGTCTTTCTAGAGAGGCAAGACACAGTAAAACTAATCCATTGGGACTTCATTAATGTCATATAATGCAATTTATCCTAAAGCCATAGGACAAATTATTAATTAAACAGTAGTTGTGAAGTAATAAAAGAATGGTAAGGTAAGAAACTGTTTGGAGCAAGACATTAGTGTTCAGAGGGAAGTTATACTACCCAAGCGAGTTGACAACATGAATTCTTCAGTCAGTCTTGGGATTTATTGTTTTTACTTAATTTTAATGATTTGGGCATGCAAACAATACTCAATATAGTGACATTTCTTGATGGCACAAAGCTGAGAGGATCGGTACAGGGGACCAGTGAGAGAACCAGGACAAAAGAATACTGAAATGTTTTACATCTTTAGATACATGATGTTGGCAGGTAGTAATAAGAGAAGTCAACGAACCACAATAATGTAAAATAAAAGATGACCAGTGAATTGGCTAATCTGTACTGTATGAGAAAACCAAATGAAATTTATTTGGTTGTCCTACCAAAATGTCACCTGAGAGAGTTTATGATTTATTTTTATAAGCAACACAGGAAAGTAAACCCATAGGAGAGAACTACTGCAGCAAGTGTTCAGTGCTAGTACAGTAACAAATATAGGAGCTATGCGTACATTTTGTTGGAAAGAGTTGTCCAGTCTTCAGTCAAGCAGTAGAATATCCTCCCTGCACCAGTAGAGTTAAAAAGCCTACCTGGTTTTAGGATAGAGCTTTTGAGCTTATTAACAAGGAAATTAGATGATACATTTTCTTACTACAATAGCAGGACCTGGTCCCTGTAACATAGGAGGTCCTTCCAAATTCTGGGTCATGAAGACCTACAACACGGTGAGCTCATGGCAGGAAGTGGCTAGCAAAGAATACTTTATGGATGAGAGGAAAAAGAGGTGTTGAGAGGTATTAGGGTGATGAACAGCACTGGTTAAACAAAGAAAGATACTGGTGTGTGATGCAGATGCCCAAAGAACTTGTTTCAGCCACCTTAGCTGGGCAGCAGTGGTGACCGGAGCATAAAGGGAAAAGCAGTTCAGGGTATGGTGTGTGTTTTCTGTGAATGACACAGTGGTTATTGAACTTTGAGTTTGAAAAAATCCTGCCAGGATTTGGGGTCATGCTGGTTAACTTTAGATAAAAGATCAAAAAGATGTCAAGAAAGATGTTGCGTAGCATAACACAAATAAATACATGTGCACAACCTTGGTTTGTGAACAAGTGTTATACTTGTCTTTTTTTGACACATGCCTGTCTTTTTTGCTTACAACTCTCACTGGATTTATGAAGCCTGTAAGACCATATTCTCTTTGGGAAAAAAAACCAAACACCATGCATCTTGCATGTTTTATGATGCTTTCTGAAGCTAATAAAAATGTAGAGAAAAGAATAAAATTAGCAGCAAAGATATAAATCCTCAGAATCTCTTTAGTTACCATTATAAGAACAGCCAAATATGGAAACTTTATTCTCACCTTTCAATTTCTTTTCTCTGCCCTCCAAATGCTACCACAGTACGGACTGCTGCCAGAACTTCCTCTGCAACAGCTCCTGCTCGTGCATATGCAGTTAGCTCTTTGTTAGTGAATGCTGAAATTATCTGTGTAGAAGCAAAATATTTTAACTCTCCCATTCAGACAATACCAGAATGAACTCGTGTTATTCTGATGTTTAAAAATTCTTAATTTATTGTACCTAATTTCCTACCCACTTTGTTTTATTATAAAGATTTATAGAAGACACTGCATTTGTCTTCCAAGGCAGAAAGTTGATGAGGGGCATCATGACAATCTTGCATTGTATAAAATATAATAACTAGAAAAATTCCAGTTGTCTGCTGCCAAAAAATGAGGTTAGATTTTCAGTTCTTCTACACTTTCATCATTTGGGAAAACCAGAGGAGCTGACTAAGATCCCTTACACTTAGAAATACTTGAACCACTACCATAAGGCAGTTCTGGTTTGTTTCAGGACAATCAGTTGCCTGACAAGCACAGCAACGTTCATGCTCTCAACATACAGTAGGCTGCAGATGAAGTTATAGCAGAGTACTCATGTGCTATGCAGAATTAGGGACTGCACATGTTAAATAAGGTTGGGATTTTCATTTTAGCTGAAGGGCAAGGCTGGCCAGTGTCACTGAAACTCATTAGCCAGTTGGTACTAAACACCCTGATGCCCCTTTGGAAGTCCTAGCCAAAAGAAATTATATTTCTATAGATGCAGTCTCTGTTGCTCTCCAAGTGATCTGCATCTAATTCTGGCATGCTGTTTTCAGTAAGTTACTGGGAGTTCAGCAAATGGCAAAAGGACAATCTGGAGCAGAGTTCACAGTGTGCTGGCTGCCCAGCTGTGTCTGCCTGTGTCTTTGTGCTGTCCCTGGGGTCAAAGCCCTCCTCACCTTGGGGTAAGAGACCACAGACAGGCCTTATCACAGGAAAGCTGATTCACTGTAGGTTCATGCTGGAACTCACAGTCAGTTACCTGCCATGACCGCAGCTCTGCCATTTTATGTAATTTCTGTAGTTATTTTTACTGAGAGTACTTGGTTATTAGTATTTGGTGTAATTACCATGGAGTCCAGTGAAGAAGGCAAAGGTACAGCTTATTTACCCTTTCATATGAAGGTATGTTATACTTGTGTAAAATTCGTGGCAGTACAGCTGAAGCCATGGTGGAGGCACTGCATTTCCTCAACTGTATGAGTGTCATCATGTACCCATTCACATCTTTCTGCATGTGGGCAATTCGCTAAGAGCCAGATTGCATTTTGAAGTCTTACAGATACCAAATGGGATTATAGAAAATATAGCTCACCAGTTTATTGAAAACTCACACTTTTTGCCTACCTTTGCCCAGAGAGCTGATGAGAGTCCCAGAACGGGACTGAGTGCCAGGATCACAAGTGTTAGTTTCCAGCCTTTTGTAAAACCAATTATAAATCCAGTGAAAAAAGTAGCCACTGCCTGAAAGAACATTGCCATTTTTTCCCCTATTCCTTCATTAATCTTGGATATGTCACTGAAAAAAAGCAAATTATAGACAAACAGATAAGAAAAGACAGAAATGAAGTCTTTTACACTTTGTCAGTGCTCCATCATGTTTCTAACACCTGCAATTCAACACAGCTACAAGTTTGCAACTACAGAGAGTATGGAGCAACATTCTCCAACATCTCTGTTCCTTAGGCACCATTTAAATGGTCAATACACATCTCAGGATACATATAAATAATAGCTTAGCTTACAGAGGAATGTAATAAGATAACATTAGTCTGAGGGGAGTATTATAACTGATTTTCAACAATTAGAATTAATACTCAGTTGTGAAGAAAATGATATTTAATACTTACTCTACAAATCTAGTGTTAAGTTCTCCTACATCATTTACATCAAACCATCCAATCTCCTGTCTCATTACAGCATGAAAATATTCTTGTCTGATTCTTTTTATTTGTCGGCTAGCAGCCAGGTTCCAAAATGAAACTTGGATGTAGGCAGCAAAAAGAACACCAGCTCCTATTCCAGAATAATAATATGCATATCTGGAAGGAAACAGATTCAAAACTGAATTAATTCTACACCTAAAAAGGGCTACCTGGTATTTCTCTTTCTTCATTATAATGGATATTTTTAAATCTCTTTCAGAATCAAATTCCAGTTGTTAAAACTTCCACAAAGTAAGAGAAAAACTAGAAAGAGTATTTATAATGTAATGTCTCAAAATCCATGAAGACATAGATTAAAAAAATGAGCTTAGAAAAACATATTTGCTTTTAGAAATGTCTCCCACAGTGAATGAAAATTAAGACAGGGATTTAAAATATGCTTAAGTGATATAAAAGCAAAAGTAAGTTAGGTTTCAGGATATCCACTTCCGTTTATTGAATTAAAGACAGAGACACTAAATTTTAATTATGTGCATGGTATCATGATTTTACTGTTTTGTTTAGTCATCTTTGAGAAATGTTAGTTTGGTTTTAAAAATCTTGCAGGGACTTCTGTGCAATTGTAACAAGATAAGGCTTCACATACAAAAAAAAAAGAAATAGCAATAAGAAAAGCTAAGTAAGCGCTTTTGTTACAAATTAATGTCAAGGTTGTGTTATTCGTGATTGCAATTAAACAAAATATTTCGTATTTAAACTGAAATATATTGGTACATAAATGAATAACAAAATTAAATTAGTAGCTGAATGTTGTCCTTAATCATTGCCAGCGTAATAAAAAAGCTACAAAAAGCAGCAAAACTAGAGAAAAAGCAGAATTTATGCCTTTGTTCTATCTTTTAGTTTATGACAAAGAAAAACAATAATTTTGATTCAAAATCCCAATTCATAATGGTTATTTTACAATATCATTAGTAATGATTAATTGGAAAATGAAAATCTATGACATTGTGAATTACTATCTCAATGATAATTGTTAAGAAAGGTATAGCTTTTTTTTCATGACTAATATACTTAATGTTTATGTTTAAATTCCAGTTCCAGAACTGAGGCACATAATCTTGTATCAGTAATTCCTAATTCTTATAATACACTATGGGTTTTGTACAAGAGTAGAATTTGTCATCTGTGATTTCATACACCCTTGAAGGAGCAGAATATCCCAGCTCACTTACAAAACAAATACCTTTCTGTGAGGTTGAACAAAAAGGCTAGGGTTTTCTTTCAGCTTCAGAAAGAGGTCATGGAGATAGAGGAGCTCAGGCTTAAAAGAAGTGGAAACAGAAGGAAAACCTGGAAATGGCAAAGGATGACAAAAGAAGAGATAGGGTATAGGTAGACAGAGAAAAAAAGATCAATGTCTCTCCAACCATAAACCTGGGAATTACTCAGATAATGACATCATGTGTCCCCACAGCCTGTCTCTGAAAAGTAACTGGTGCTTAACACTTTAGAAGACTGTGAAAAAAAGCGTTATTAGACTAATATGACACAGCCTGTCAGTGAGATAGTTTAATCGGACCTACTGTTGCATCTCAGTCCCTATTTCAATTTTATCCAATTAGAAAATATTAAAAATACATAGTAAATTCTTGGCCTAACTTAGACATTTTTTATGGCATTTCTTGGGCATTGTATAAAAAATATTTATCAATTTGGTGTCTCTCGACTTCACTGTCTGTATTTGTCCCTTTAGAAGAAAAGGGTACCAAAGAATAATTAATTTGCCTTTCCAATGGCATTCATCATTGTTATGTGGATAACCTTGAAGTGGATATTCCTCTGTGTTTGTCATGGTAAAGATTAAATGAAAACTGAAATCCTGGAAATGTAATGGAAGCTCCAATATGAATGACTCATTATCATCTCACTTTGATTTATTTCTGGTGGAGTACAAGGTGTTTGTCTTTAAGAGATGTCTTTCAGAATTTCACTTATTATCAACCAATTTTTAATGTGTGATCCAGTGCACTAAGAACATGAATTGAACAGATGGCTTGCCTAAGAAGTTACAGGCTTTTGACGTTATGGGGATGCACAGGGGAGGAAGAAAGGGAGTAGGTTCTCTGAGTGAGAAGGAACTTCATTTTACTTTCTTTCATAAAACTGGATCCAAACTTCACTAGCTCTTGGAGTTATGTGAAAATAGTACCCACAGTTTTTATACAGCTACTAGGGTATCCGAGGTACTGTCCCTTAAAAAGTTTATAAACTAATAGAAAATGCATGGTTCAGAGATGTAATTGGCTGCTGACTGATAGGGTGTCATTTAATTATGGAAAAACAAAAGTAATTTTGGGGCTTTGTATGTGATCTGTTCTGGTATTTTAGGGAATTTGTTAGAAATCAGACAAAATATTTGTGTTTTCGATGGAAATGAGAAAGCCAAAAACCAGGAAACAGGGAATATCCATAGAAGCTCTTGCAGAGCTGGCACAGCACTCTTTCAGCTGTGAGAGATTGTGCTCCCAGGACCTCCCTCAGAACTTACTCTGTCTTACTGTCTTACAGTGATTGCCTACTGAGAGAGGAAAGCGGCAGAGAAAAGGAAAAAGGCCATCCAGCAAGACTTGGACAGACTGGAGAGCTGGGCAGAGCTGAACCGACTGAGGTTTAACAAGGATAAGTGCAGAGTCCTGCATCTGTGGAAGAATAATAAAGTACACCAGTACAGACTGGGAGGTGATCTGCTGGAGAGCAGTCCTGTGGAGAAGGACTTGGCAGTCCTGGTAGACAACAAGTTCTCCATGGAACAGCAATGTGCCCTTGTGGCCAGGAAGGCCAATGGTCTCCTGGGGTGCATTAAGAAGAGCGTGTCCAGCAGATCAAAGGAGGTTCTGCTCCCCCTCTACTCTGCCCTAGTGAGACTTCACCTGAAGTATTGTATTTGTCGGCTGACAAATGGGCTGACAGTTCTGGGCTCCCCAGTTCAAGAGAGACAGGGATCTGCTTGAGAGAGTCCAACGGAGGGCTGCAAGGCTGATGAAGGGACTGGAACACATGCCTTAGGAGGAAAGACTGAGACACCTGGGGCTCTTTAGTCTGGAGAAGAGAAGA
>JAAGNO010029556.1:5787-23431 GCA_033439905.1 Ceryle rudis
ATCATATTTCAGACCAAAGAAAAATACGGAAAAGAATGCAAGGTATGTTTGTTATCTTTTGAAGAAAGGACGTTTAAATTGGTGCACATCTGGAAGTAATACATTTTAATGTTAAAAAACCTGCCAGCTTCAGAAATGTGCTTGTCTGGGTTAACAAATAAAATGTTTATGTAACTACTTAAGGTTTTAGGTCAGTCCGCTGCACGCTTTGTTAGACAGTCAGTTGGTCTTAAAATTATTGAAGACTGTTCAGACAAACTTAGGATTTGCTCATCATTACCAGAATTAGGTTTTGCGGATATGGTTGTGATATATTTGAAGGTATTTCAGCATTTTCAAAGATATCATATGTTTTCTTGCAAGTTTCTTTTTGCACGTAAGTGGTGCATAAATAACTGGAGCTTAGGTTATGCAGTGGGTATGTTATTCATGGTGACACAATTTGTGTTATCTCTGTAAGAAACAAGCCATGTTTATTTCTGAGGTGGCAAGAAATATTTAGTATTGTCTGGACTGAGGGAAATGAAAGGAATTTTCTCCCCTTTTATCAATGGCCATCTGAGGCAGGGAGAAGGAATGTGTTGAAATCTGTCTTCCCTTCCTCGAACTGTATGATCATCGGAAGCAGATGCATTGTTCCACTAGGTAAAACTGAGAGCAGTCTTCTGGACCAGAACATCTCATAGCCTCTCCTTGGGCTTGCTGCTCTGATGATTTACAGGTGACTGATTTACATGTAATTTGTGATTTATCTCTAATAGCTCTACACTGACATCACCTGGAATGAAGGAGAATTTCCTTTTCCTCTGAAAAGATCTGCTTTCAGCATTCAGGTTATTGTGATAAAACCAAATAAACAAACAAAGCCAAATAAAAAAACCCCCAACAAACAAAAAAAGCCTCCATGCCACAACAAGGAAAAAACCTTCCTAAAACTTTCTCCTGTTAAAGTAAGGCACAAATAGTAACAAATGTTTCTTGAGGTCTGAATCTTAGCACTAAGATGAAGAAATTATTTATAGTTTAAAGAGATTAGAAGTGTTTGGAATGTTAAGTTTCTGTGCAAGAGCCAGAATGGTGACTCCGTTGCTGTGTGATAGTGATACAAGTACTGACTTTCTCTTGCAGATTTGTGCCAGGCCTTTCACTGTGTTCCGCTGGTGCCCTGGTGTTCGTATGCGTTTCAAGAAGACAGAAGTGTGCCAGACATGCAGCAAGCTGAAGAACGTCTGCCAGACCTGCCTCCTTGACCTGGAATATGGTATGTACCGAAAAATGGAAACTTAAGAGAAGAAGCTGGTCTGCTTGTCTCTGAAATGAAAGTTGGTGACGTGTCTTTAAATGTGTGCTTGGCATGGCTGTCTCTGGACAGTCTTTGAGGAGAATAAGTCTTGATGGTCCCACCTCTTGGGGCAGTGTAGTGCAGCTGAGCAGTAGGGGAGTTATCTCTGCCTAATGAGGTTGCAGTAATTTTCTGCTCTTTCAGCTTGTGCTTCATATGGATTTGTTGGTCTTGTTTTGTTTTCTTTCATTCTAGGTTTGCCTATTCAAGTGCGGGATGCAGGACTCTCCCTTAAGGATGAAATGCCCAAGTCTGATGTCAACAAAGAGTACTACACCCAGAACATGGAACGAGAGGTGAGAAGGGGTGGTTTCTGTGGGTGGGTGTATATAGGGGAGGGATGATCTAGACTATCTTAAAATCTTTGGCTTGTTCTGGTTCTGTGCATTAGTTTTCAACAGTGACATATACATCATTCTTTGTGGTTTGGCTGCTGTTTAGATATCCAATTCTGATGGCACTAGACCAGTTGGTGCGCTAGGAAAAGCTACTTCTACCAGCGACATGCTGCTAAAGCTGGCTCGGACCACTCCTTACTATAAACGTAACCGTCCTCACATCTGTTCCTTCTGGGTCAAAGGAGAATGCAAGAGAGGAGAAGAGTGTCCCTACAGGTACGGACACAGCCTCAGCAGTTAACCCGTTCACCACGGTCAGGCACAGCTCCCTTTGGGGTCCCAAGAGTGGGAGCTGCTGTGGTGGACAGGAGAGCAGCACCGTGACTGGGACTGTTGGGGAATGCGTTCGGGTGGCACGCAGTGCCAGTGGATGCATCCTGGTTGTGGCAGGCTCCTCTGTGAGGAGTCAGATGCGTGGTCTGTGTGTTTTGTTGAAGCAGTGACTGCAGCTCTTCTCTTGCACAGTTCATTTTTTCCCTTCATGGTGTCAGTCCCCTCAACTGGAGATCTTTGTGTTTGAACAAGAGGCCCTTTAAAATTCTTTTGTACTGTTGTATGCAGAGCTGTCAGAAGTGCCATTCATTCCAAACTTGAGGCAGCCCTGGCCGCAATTGAAGTTCTTGGGGCTTTTTGTTCCATTTTGGCATGTTGATGTGAACACAAGTGACCAGAGGCTGTTAGAAGAGAAGGCAGCGGTTTGAGTCACTTTAACTCGGTACAGCTGTGGCTGGTCTTACGAAATGCTTTGTTTGATGCCCTTAGACATGAGAAGCCTACAGATCCAGACGATCCTCTGGCTGATCAGAACATCAAAGATCGTTACTATGGAATTAATGATCCTGTTGCTGATAAACTTCTGAAACGAGCATCGACCATGCCTCGCCTGGACCCCCCTGATGACAAGACTATAACTACACTGTATGTTGGAGGGCTTGGAGATACTATCACTGAATCAGATCTCAGGTGTGTTGGTGAATTTGTATTGCCCTTCCCTTTTTATTTGATGCTTTGATTACTGCTCATCTTCAAGTGAGGAAGTCTTTCTTGCAAGGATAAAGAATAAACCTGGTTTTCAGTTTTCTTAATGTGGAACTGGTTGGTGGGCAAGTGCAGAGGAGTGCCAGCTTGTTGGAGAACAGATAAACAGGCACATTTCAAACGCTGATTAAAATTTCTCTCTTTAAAGATGAGTCATCTTTCAGAGCTGTTGGGGATACTGTGCTACACTTACAAGAAACTCCTATAGCCCTCTCTAGCCAGTTGCTGAGAAAAGCTGCTGCAGAGATTTTATTGCACAGAGGGGCAAGAGAATTGATTTCTAATGGTTAGTCTGAACTGGTGATGGAGAAGAGAAAGGATCTGAGCATCTCTATTTCAGCACATGATGAAATCTTACTCTGCTATGTACCCTGCAGCTAGGAGGAGCAGGGTTTCATCATCATTTCCTTTTCTTTTTTTTTTTTTTGGTCTCCATACAGAAATCACTTCTACCAGTTTGGGGAGATTCGGACGATAACTGTAGTGCAGAGGCAGCAATGTGCTTTCATCCAGTTTGCCACCCGGCAAGCTGCAGAAGTGGCGGCTGAGAAATCCTTCAATAAACTCATTGTCAACGGTCGCAGGCTCAACGTCAAGTGGGGAAGGTTAGTGTCGAGGGGAGAAGCCTTGTCATGAGATTCTTCACTCTGTTTCTGTAGTCTTGATGTGCAGGATGGGTTGTCACACAGGAGTAGATGCTGATTAGGTAAAGTTGGGGTCCTTTTACAGTTTGGTTTTCTTTCAGCAGTGACATCTGGGTTGGAGATGACACAAATTGCACAAATTAATTTCAAATGTTTCATCTTTGGCCTGAAGCAAGAGATCTGGATTAGATAATGTGAAACTGTTATTCTGTGAATATCTGCTTATCCTGCTTTTTCTCATCCTTGTTCTCAAACTTCTGACTGGTTTTCAGGTCACAGGCAGCAAGAGGAAAAGAAAAGGACAAGGAAGGTACTACAGAATCTGGGATAAAGCTGGAGCCAGTTCCAGGACTTCCTGGAGGTAAGGGAGCTGTTTTCATCTCTGAAACACTTAATGCTGACCTGCTTCCTTGAGACAGGCTGGTGTTGAACCTCTGGAGAACGGCAGAGGCACTGGTGAGCCCAAGCAGTCACTTACAGTAGGTTTGCAGCACATCTGTCTGGGCTGGGAGACAAGCTTTGTCTAGAAGCAAATTCTTGATGAAAAGAGAGAGTTACTTATGTGATTTGTGAAAAGTTAAAGCTAAATGAAAGTATCTTAAGTCTGAGATATTGGCAACTTACGGTTTTCAAGGCTTGGTTGATTTTTTTTTTTTTTTTCGGATGAAGAAAACTGATGACTCTTCTGGGGTTTCGGTGCAGCCCCGCTTCTTGCTCTGGTTCATACGAGCCATAGTTGCAGCACTTTTCCCTTGTGGGAGAACTGATTGTGACACCTCTCTGGAGGCAGATACCTCTGCATTTCTGGAGTGATTTTTTTGTTGTTGGTTTGGTTTTGGTTGGGTTTTTTTTTGTTTCTTTGTTTGTGTGTTTGGGTTTTTTTTCATAACCACTTTGTACTTTTGCAGCTCTGCCCCCTCCTCCAGCTGCAGAAGAGGAGGCTTCTGCAAATTACTTCAACCTACCTCCAAGTGGCCCTCCTGCCGTGGTTAACATTGCCTTGCCACCGCCTCCCGGCATTGCTCCACCACCACCTCCAGGTACCTGTGGTTCCCCTTTGAGTGTTAGTGTCTAATTTGGTGTTAGACAATCTAGTCCTCCTTGGCCGGGCACTGTAGTGCTGATGGATGCCCTAAATTGATTTTCTTCATTCCTCATCATACAGTGTAAACCAATGATCTTAAAATGAGCTGTCAGCACAGTTTAATTTAATGGAGCTGCCTGTTGTGATGGATATTCACTTGCAAATTCTCAGGCATGGCGGAGATCCCTGTTACTGGTACTGAGAGCTACTCAGTGCTTCTGCTGGCTGTGGAAATGCCACACAAACCTCGACTTCGAAGAGTATTTCTGCCACTGGTTGAATGCTAGCTCATGTTAGTCTGTGTTTAAATCTGTCCAGAGACCCTGTTTTTTAGGGGACATTAGACTGTTGTGGATGTGTTTGCTCCACAGCTGAGTAGAGAACATTTAGATTGGTGTTACAGACACCTGGGGCCAGTCCCCCCACCAGCTTTTATCTGAGTAAGGATGTGTGTTGGGTAGGGACTGTCCCCAGCTGTGCTGGAAGGAGGGGAAGGTGTTCAGGGATTTGAAGGATCGTGGGAGATGTGCACCTTTCTGAGGCCCAGCTGTAAGCCAGCTGGTTTTTGTCCATATTTTTGAGCGGTGCTACATCTGCGCTAGTGGTTCTTTTGCTCTGTCTGAAGCTGCCATCTTCGTTCTACAGGTTTTGGACCACACATGTTCCACGCCATGGGGCCCCCGCCTCCCTTCATGCGAGCCCCGGGCCCCATTCACTACCCGTCGCAGGATCCCCAGCGGATGGGTGCCCACGCAGGGAAGCACAGCAGCCCCTAGTACCTCCAGCCACCCTTCTCCTCCTCCTCGAAGTAAATGTTATTTTCTAGTTACCATGGTAGCACCATATGAGAAGCCTTATTTCCCTGCTTGCAGATGCTGGGCAAGCCGAGCTCCCTGTCTCTGCTAGCTAATCCAATTGTCCAGACATCCCAGATCTGTCATTTCATGGGGGGTGGGGTGCAGGGGACAGGCAGAGGAGCTGTCGGGGACTGTGGATCAGGTGTCCCAGGTTTACAGAGCTACTATCCCTGTATCCCCTTTGCACACTTTGGAAATAAACTTCTGGAAAAAACATACCCAAACCTTTTTCAAGCCCATTTGATATCCTCAGTCTGAGCACTGTGGACTGTTTAAATGTAACCAGGGACTATTCTCTGTCAGGTAACTAAAGACTTATTCTAATGAGGTATTAAACCGGGACTGAGGAAGAGAGGCAGAACAAGCATATCAGACGTGCCAAACCCACAGCTTTGTCTTACCACTGCCACACCAATGTCCTCCCTCCATTTTTCTTGACTTCTTGCTTAAAAAAAAACCAACCAAACATCAAAAAAACCAAACCAAAACAAAAACACCAAAAAAAACCCCACAAGAAACCACCCTTTTTTTTGGTGCTTCACTTCTAATACTTAAAAGTCCTGAAAAGAATAGTGTTGGTGATGCGAGCAGCCCCAGGGAGTCCAGGTGTGATATGGAGTGACCGGTCACCTATTTTAGGTGGGTGAAGGCCCCCATGGTGGCCGAAATTGCTCACAGCTGCAGGAGAAGGACCTGGGCAGCTGACAGCTTGTCCAGGTATATTTTGAGCATTATTTGGGCTATTGAGGCCTGTGTATACAGTCTCCTGTTAAACTGAGATCCCACCTCATCCTGCTTTGATGAGACAGGAAACAGTCTTTGTGCTCCAACTGTAGTGTTTGCCCAGTAGCCACCATGTCCTGCCTGGAACCTGCCGTGAGATGTGTGTACATGGTGCTGGATAACTGTGAGTTTGTGATCTGCTTTCATGCGATGGGTCTGTGGACATCTTTCTGTAAAGCAAAGCATGATGGGACCTGTTCTGAAGCTTCAGTTGCTTGTTTTTTTTTTTAAAAAAACCCCACATTAAAATATTTGATTTTTTTCCATACTTTGCTTAGGCCCTGCTTCCTGGAGCACAGTGTCCAAGGACTTTGTCTGATTTTTTATTTGGCTGCTGCCAAGGCCAAGATGACTTTAGAAGTGGACCTGCTATCATTGCCCAGTTTTATGTACTGTCCTGTATAATATCACTGGGTCCCACTGATGCTGACATGCCTGCCGGGCTGTTGGGGGTGGTACAGCTTGTGTGGCACCAGGGTATGGCTGGCAGGTGGCCTGGCTTGCTCTGAAGAGCTGAGCTGTGGGTGGAGGTACTTAGTTCAGCTTTTGGAGACACCCCAGGGCAGCGCTGGAAGATGGGCAGAGGCCTTTGCTCCTGCTCTGGCCCTGAGTCTCGGCCATGAGGGTCCATGGCCTCTGTGCAGACCACTCTAAAATACAGACTTTACACTATCAGAATTTATTATTTCCAGCCAGGTCCCCAGGGTTACATGGATTCTTCAGCTGATGGACCGAGAGCAGAGAATATGGATATGGAACAGGGCATCATAAATTTGTAATGTTTAAGGAATGGACTTTTTTTTATTTCTCTTTGCTTATCCCCTCCTGCTTCTGTGGAAGGGACAGAGCCATGAAAGTTCCTGCCTGACTGGTGTGTGGTGGCAGCAGACGCCCCACGTGGGATGTGCTCAGCACAGCATTGCAAATACACTGCACAACAGGGGCAGCCGTTAACTGCATTTTTACAACAAAATTTACTTGCTTGATTTAACCACGGTCATGGAAAAAAAGCCTTTCAACCCTGCTTCTGCAAGATTAAGGGTAACATTAAGAACCTGACAAGGGATTGTAGAAAGCCTGGGTTAGGTTAGAGACTTTTGTTAGTGGTCAGCAGGGGTTTCCAGATGTTCTGGTGACTGTCCTACAGACTGTTGTTAGCTGCATTGTCCCACTGTGTGTTGCTGCTGGTGTCGCTGGTGTAGTTGAATCCTCACCACTGGTTCTCACGCACAGAGAAGCCCGTGCCTGCTCTGGAGCCACAGCTGTGCTGCTTCTCCTTCCCATTCCCACTGGTGCTGAGGTTACCAGAACACCCTGGCAGTGTCTTCAGGCTGGTGCAATTCTGCAGGGCAGTGGGTTGGCAGGACCTCATCCTTACCAACCAATTAGATCAAGCAAATCTCTAAGTCATCACAGGGCTGAGGTGTTGAAGCGAGGCATGCAAACAGCAGTAGGGAGGGGAAAAGACCAGCTGCCAAGTGCTAGCCAGTAGCTTCTGGAAAATGGGGCACAAGTTTCCAACTTCTGGTGTTCCTCTCCCATATATCCTGATTGTGCTGTTGGTAAATAGGTATATTCCCTGTTCCTTGTCTGGTTTTGTTGTCCAGCCAAGCCCAAGATGAGTACTTTTAACATGTCAAGGCCTCTGGTAACTTGTTTTGCTGCTGCTCTTCAATTATCACCTCATCTTGCTCTCCTGACTGAAGTGACAGTTGCAGAGTCATCCTGACGATGGAATTTCTCTGCAACAGCCCCAGCTGTCAGAGCAGGTCTCAAGTGTCAGTGAAGAAGCAGTGAGATGGGTTGCGTGGTGCTGCTGGGGGTCCTGCCATTTTCCATCAGTCGTGGCAGAGGACAGGCCCTAGGGGGTGTTTTGTGCAGGAGCATTGGGGATCTGCTCGTGTTAACGAGAACTTGGCTGGTTAGCTCAGCACTAACTGCTCTTGGGACAATAGCTGGCACAAGGGGAATTCAAAATGGTCCCAGACTTGAGCTTGTTCAAATCCTGACGAAGAGGTTGACAACCTGAGACCACCAGCTTAGCTCTCACAAAGTATCCTTCCTTCACCTCTCCCCTGCAAAGTGTGTTTGAGTCTAGCAAGAAAAGCATCTGTGGCAAGGGGGAAGGGAGCTTGTGTCCTACAGCTCGTCACTCTCCGGGAGAAATCGCACCCACCCTTGTGCAGCTCTGTTGAAGTTGGGTCTGTGGGAAATCACCTCCAGAGCACTCAGGTTATCCAGCTCCACGGCAGGCACGGAGAACAGGTCGCCGACCAGTGCTCTGTCAAACGGGGCAGGAGTCCTGCGGCACAAGAGGAAGCAGACTCAGCATCTTACAAGAGTTTGTGCTTGTTTGTAAGGGTGATGGAAAAAGCAGGTATGGACTTACTCTGAGGCCATCAGCCACCTAGCAAATGCCTGTAGCAAATGACAGCCCTCCTCTTCCTCCCTGGGCTGCTATCAGAGCCTCCGTGAGACCAAAAAGGTGCTTGCACAGAGCCAACCTCAACTCAAGCTTTAGCAAGGTTGGAGAGTGGGGTTTGGTGCCTGAGGATTGGTGGCTGTGCAGGGGAGGGAGGAAGCATTATAGAGATGTGCTGCCTGTCAAGAGTTTGATCATAGAATCACAGAGAGGGTTGGAAGGGACATTTGAGGCTCATCTGGTCCAATCCCCCTGCATTGAGCAGGGACATCTGCAACTAGATCAGGTTGCTCAGAGCCCCATCCAACCTGACCTGGAATTGTTCCAGGGATGGGGCATTGACCACGTCTCTGGGCAACCTGGGCCAGTGCTTCACCACCCTCAGCATAAAGAATTTTTCCTTATATCTAGTCTAAATCTACCTTCTTTTAGATTAAAACCTTCACACCTTGTCCTATCATAACCAGCCCTGATAAAAAGACTGTCCCCATCTTTCTCATAAGCCTCCTTAAAGTTTTGAAAAGTCACAAGGTCTCCCTGAAGACTTCTCCAGGCTGAGCAACCCCAACTCCCTCAGCCTGGCCTCCCAGCAGAGGGGTTCCAGTCCTCCCAGCACTGCTGGGCCAGCAGGTCCCTGCCTCTGATGTGCTGAGGACTCCAGAGTTGGACCCAGCACTGCAGGGCGGTCTCCCCAGAGCACTGGGAGCAGAGGGGCAGGATCCCCACCCTCTCCCTGCTGCCCAAGGCACTGGGGATGCAGCCCAGGGTGCCACTGGCTGCTGGGCTGTGAGTGCATGGTGCTGGCTCATGTCCAGCTTTTCAACCCCAGCACCTCCAAGGCCTTCTCTGCAGGGCTCTCTCCACCCTTTCACCCCCAGCCTGTGCTGATACCAGGGATTGCACCAACCCAGGTGCAGGACTTTGCACTTGGCCTTGTTGAACCTTTTGAGTTCCTTAGCCACTTCTCAAGCTTGTCCAGGTCCCTCTGGATGACATCCCATTAGATTAAGAGATTAGGTGACAATGACAAAGCCCTTGGTCTTTAGAAAGTAACTGGTCCTCAGCTAATGTGTTCTGCAGAGAGCTAAGCCTGACAGTGCTGCCACCTGATTGCTCTAGCACATGTACAGGCAAATGTCTCTTTTGGCCCTGGCTCCATTCTGCTCTTTGGGACAGCTTCTCTTGAGCGATAACTAACAGGAGGAGTGGTGTGGGGGCAAGAGTCTTTCTGCAGAAATGTGGAAAGGAACTAGGGAAAAGAATGCCAGCCCCCAAAAAGCCAAGAATGTTGGTTCTGGAGCAGCACATGGAGGCTGAGCTATCAATGAAGCATAGTTGGGATATTTGCTCTGGGAAGCGCTGCTCAAACGGGATGAGTTCATGGCACAGTTTGCAGCAGAGGAGAAATAAGAAGGCAAAGGTAAATGGGAGAGGTTTGTTCCAGCTACTCCCTTCCGGTCAAGGCCGGTCCTTCCCAAAGCTTGGTTTTCACTCTTAAGGCAGCACACCTTGGTGATGTGGCTGAAGGTCTTTGCATCACAGCCTGAATGTTTGAAGCTGGGAATAAATCATTCTGCTTTAAGGCAGTTGCTGCTGAGATGGTGAACTTGCCCTTGCCCTGTGACCCATCAGAGCTGTGCTGGGGTTCACTTGGCTCTAGGCAAGACTGCTGGCTTTTTGCTAGCCAGTTTGTTCCGAAAATCTCATTTTTCTGCAGTATTTGGTGAACTGAGATGCGATTTAAAAGCCAGGAGCTTGGAAGATCATGAAAAGCCCAGTGAAAAGCAGATTGGTGCTCTGAATCTTCATGCCTCGGTGAAGAATTAGAGGAGGTGGTGAGAGGCTTGGTATTAAATTAGCATCCATCTGTATTAAATAACAGTTCAAGACTTTAAATAGCAAGGCAGCATGTGAGAGGGGAGAAAGGGAAGGGGGTAGGGCATTATTCAGAAACATGCCCTTGCTTCAGTCTCCCTGTCCATAAATAAATACTGAGGTAGGAACATGGCTAAATGTTGAAGGAAAGGAGCCAAGTGTCTGCAGCAGCCCCTTGTGCTGCCCCCGTGGCACCTCCTTAGATGTTTTTGCTCCAGGAAAGCTCTTGGTCGCTGAGGAACTGGGAAGGAGACCCTAAGAGAACATCTAACAAAGCCCCTTGGCTTCCCCATGTGGGTTCTTGTCCCTTCTGCTCACCCCACTGCATCTTCCCTCACTCCCTCAGCCCCACTCCACTGCAGATCGGTGCACTGTCATTCCTTCACTGGTGCGGGAGGTGGCTGAGTGTGCAGCAGCCTTGAGCTGTGCACCTCCCTGCTGCTGTCTGCAGAAGCCCAGCACAGTGACTGATGGTCTGACAGGGAGCAGTATTCCAGTGGGAGCTTGCCTGCTCCCACTGGTGACTTGGGCCAGGCCACTAACACCATAATGTACTTTAATCCTCACGGTAGGCTTTCAGTGAGGAGAGAACCACGACCTCAGTTTGTGGATTCCCTGAGATGATGTTCAGTTTAAAAGTTCATATTTTGTTATTCTACCTTGGGCTGATGGTGCTTTGCTACCACCAGATCTCCATCTCCTGGATTCCCACCAAGCATCTTTCCACAAAGCAGATTTTTCTTATCAGTCTCTGCTCCTAGCGTTGACCATAATGTGGAGGTGCAAGGAGGCACAGCAGCCATGGTCCATTGGAAATGGATACAGAGTGTGGAGCCTACCAGGCTGAGCCACCAGAAATTCCCCCGCCTGGAGACTTCAGTCTCAAGCAGGTGTTTGGAAGGAATCTGGTGACCTCCTAGCATGTTGTGGAAAGATTAACCTTGTACCCCCATTGCTTCCAGCAGCTGCATGGATACCTTAAGGAAATTAGGAGAGAGGCTTGGCAGTATCTGTGACTTTCCTCCACCCAGCCCAGAGCTGACCCCAGCTGAGAACAGCAGAGAATCCTTCTCCAGGACCATGTGCATGAGAATTAATCCTCCCAGATTTCATCCCTGAGGCTACCCACATTATCAAGCTGCTTAAGGCTGCGCAAGCCAGCTGGTGGAGCTGAGAGATCTGGTATGCTGCTGGAGGCAGGGACCTTAGCAGTGGAGCCATGGAGGAGCTCCTGAGCAGGAAAAAAACAATCAGAGCCCTTGCTGTTCTTCTGTGGTTCATAAAGAGGGTATGGTCCATTGTGTTTCCCTGTCAGGATGGTAGGTGCTGCTTGAGGCTGAAGGGCTTGGCCAAGGGATGGACAGGCTGGTGGTGCCTGATCCTTGGCCAGCGTTACCTGTTAAAGCTCCTGAAGTCCCATGGAGGGGGTCTCACAGGCAGTTGATTCTCACCATGCACAGCATCATCCTTATCACCGAGGAGTCCCTGCCACGGGGATCGGTAGCCTTTGGGGATGGCAGTGACATTGAACTTCTCTGGGGGCACTTCTTTGAGGGGGCTTGAGTAACCTGCACAGAAGGAGTGGCAGTGTGGGCTGCTGTGGCTGGAGTAGGGGTGAGGCAATGTGCTGAGCAGGGGAGAGGGGCTGGGAACAGCCCTCCCTTCATATGGCCATGGGGGACCTGCTGCTGGGGGCAGGAGTACATATATATAACTTAAATGTACACTACATATTTATGAACACTCTGAGGAAGGGTTTTGGGGAGGCCACCTTGGAAGGCAGCAGCATGCTGCCTCCAGCCCCATGTTACTAAGATGACAAGGGTGTCAGCTTTTGGGTGTAGACAGCATTTACCTGGGGCCAGAGCGTTGGGGTTGAGGATTTTGCTCATCTGTAAGACTTTCTCTGTCTTCTTGGGCACTGCAGGGGGGCCGCCCTGGGGCGACGCTGCCACGTGGAGCTCAGAGTGATAACTTGGCTGGTCCCCACCATCCTCCCCTGCCTGTAGAGGGGAGAGGCAGTGGGCACAGGCAGCTCCCCCTGACCTGGTTGGGGCTCAGGAGGCTGTCCAAAGCACCTCAGAGCTTCCTTCATCTACTCACCATCCACTCATTTGCAGCTGAGTCACCTTTCTGAGTGCGGTCTGAGCCTCCTGCTCCTGGCAGCTGCAGGAGGTGAGGAGAGGGGTTAATGGGTGCAGAGAGGGACCAGTGACATCTCCTTGATCTTTGGTGGATGCTGAACCTGATGCTTGCCCTTCTCTATGCCCAGACCACCAAGCCATCTCTCCGCTCCCTTCATCTCAGCATAGCGAGCAGCTGAGCACGGCTGCTCTGCTGGTAGTGCCCCAGCCCTGCCAGGAATCACTTCCTTGTAAAGGCTGCGAGAGCCAAGGTAGGGCTGTCCTGCTCAGAGCCAGGGCATGAACCACAGACCCACCTGCCTGTAGCCACTGGGATGCTCAAAGGTGAAGCGCTGCATCCGCCTCTGGCGCTGCTGAAAGAGCTGGGAGCCGCGGTTGTCCCGTAGGGAGAGCTCCTCGATCATCAGGTCCTGTGGTGTGCTTACCTTCTTGCCCAGGTCCAGCTGGAGTGCTGAGGAGGCTGGGAGAGAGTACAGCCGTAGCTGAGGCTGCCACAGTGCTGGGGACCCAGCACAGAGCCACAAAGATGATTAAGGGAGTGGAGCATCTCCTTTATGAGGAAAGGATGAGGGAGCTGGGGCTCTTTAGCTTGGAGGAGACTGAGGGGTGACCTCATTCATGTTTATAAGTATGTAAAGGGTGAGTGTCAGGAGGATGGAGTCAGGCTCTTCTCAGTCTCAACCAGTGATAGGACAGGGGGCAAAGGTTGCAAGCTGGAACATAGGGCATTCCACATAAACATGAAAAAAAACTTCTTCACAGTGAGGGTAACAGAACACTGGAACAGGCTGCCCAGAGAGGTTGTGTGGTCTCTTTCTCTGGAGGCATTCAAAACCCTCCTGGAGGCATTCCTGTGTGACCTGCTCTAGGTGGTCCTGCTTCAGCAGGGGGATTGGACTAGATGTTCTTTCAAGGTCCCTTCCAATCCCGAACATTCTGTGATTCTGTGACCCCCGTGCCCAGTGCAGGGACAGTGTATCCCCTCACCTGGGTCCCTGTCATGCAGCTCAGCCACATGCCTATGCAGGAGCTGCACCAGGGACTGGCATTTCCTCGATGTGAGGAAATGCCAGGGAGTTGTCTCAGCTACAGGGATTCAAACAACCCTTGTGCATCGACTTTTCCAGCCTTCAACACTCAATAGCTGCCCCTTGGGGTTGTAGTGGAAGAGTGGATCAGGAAAGCAGGCACAGAGGCCCTGGGGAGTAGGGCTAGTGGCCTCAGTCAGAGCAAGGTCTGGTCCCTAGGCAGAAGGGCAGCAATGCCCTGAGACTGGTGGCACCCCCAGCCTCCCTTACCATCTTCAGGGCCTGGTTTCATGATGGTCATCACTTGCTGCTGCACTCCTGGGGCAGCTCTGTGTGCAGGGGAGAGATCCTGCCTGTCTGGAAGAGAGAGGCAGACCTGGGGTGACCTAAGCATGGGGATACATCAGCCCCAGGCATGCCACAGAGAGAGGACAGGCTTGGGCTGAGTATTTTCCCCAGGCAGCAATGTCCCCGAACACCTCCCCTAGTCGGTACCATCCCTGAGCATCTCCCCTAGACAGCAGCATCCCCACCCTACCCTCCATTCCCTTCCAGAGATGCAGGGAAATGTCCAAAGCATTCCACCCCTCAGCTCCAAGTTGTCATGTTTCCTCTCTGCCTTTCTTTAGGGCAGAAAATGTCCCAAATTCTGTCTTTGCCCACAGCGAGGTGGTGTCCTTATGTCCTGAGCCCCCTCCAAGCAGCACCTGCTGCCCACAGGCTGCTGGGCGAGCAGGGGCCCCAGCTTCCCTGCCCCCACCCCACCCCCAGCGCTGCCACCTCAGCAGAGCTATTTTCAGCTGCTGGCCCTGAAAGCGCGGGTGCTGCAGCCCAGACCCTGATGGGGACTGGCGAGAGCAGTCAGCAGCGAGAAGGGGTGCGGGGTCATTTTCCCCACCTTATGGGGCTGGGCTGCTCCTTAGGTTCCAGCTTCATTGTGGGGAGGTGGCTGGAGACTAGCCCTGGTCTGAGCCCCCCGGGCTGCCCACCCACAGCAGCACCCTCCCGTTGGGCTCCTAAACCACAAGGCTTGGCCCCATTTGGTGCATCTCATGTCCTTCAGCTTGGGCTGAGGCTGTGCACCTTCCCCTGGGAGTCCTGAAGAGCAGGCAGTCCCTATGGGGCTGTGGGTGCCTGTCACACAGCTCCCTGCCAGCCCTGAGTTCATCTGCATGGCAAGCCTGGGACCCACACCTCATCGTTCCCTTGACCTACTCTCCGAGGATACCATACCCTGACCCCACGGTGGCAATGTCCCCACTCCCAAAGCTGGGACACCCCTAAGGTCCATACACTCACCACCCTCTTGACCCCACCATGGGACCTCACGTCCCTTACCTGGCCAGGGGACACCCCAGACGCTGGGGACTGAAGATGCTCTCCTGCTGTGTGGGGGATGAGCCAAGCTGTGGCCACCAACACTTAGTGGCCCCAGCTGGCCCTCTGTAGCACCCCAGGCTCCCTGCTGCTCTCCCCGACCTGTGCTGGGCTCCAGCCCAAATGCCAAGGTCCGACTGAGGGACAGCAGTTATTTATAGATGAGAATGGGGGTGGAGCAGGGCTGACCCTTAGGGACCAGGACACTGTCACCCCGTCACAGAGCAGGGCTGGCCCCTGGGGACCAGGATACCATCACCCACCCTGTCACAGAGCAGGGATGATCCACGGGGACAGGGATGCTGTCACCCTGACATGGAGAAGGGTTGACATGTAGGGACTGGGATGGTTGCTGTGCAGCAGCAGCAGGAGGTGGCCACATGCCACATGTGCCCAGGCCCCCTCAGGGATGGATGGGAGCCAGGCAGGCCAAGATGGGTGGGATAACAGCAGTTTATTTCTGAGTTGGGTATACAACCGTGTGGTGAAGGTGGGTTGTGGTGGCTGGTGGAACGAGGCGGGGCTGTGTCCTGAGAAGGGCAGGCTGCAGGGCAGGTGGACCCTGGGAACAGGGATGGGGTGTCACTGACATTATGTCCCAGGGAAAGTGTATGGGTGACAGTAACTCCCTGAACAGGGAATGTGCCAGAGCCCCAGCAGCCCATATGCATCCTCCTTTCTCAATGCTGGTCTTACTGGCACCAAGGCTGTGTGCTCTGGGTGGGTGGCTGCAGTCACTGCTGCAGCATCTCCTGGCACCTCAACGAGCTCATGCTTGCTCCTGGGTGGGGACAAGTGCTTTGGGGACCCACTGCCCTTCTGGACACCCACTGCTCTCCCCAGGCTCTGACGCATAACTGTTTTCACCCTCACACCCTCTTCTCCTCATCACTCCCCCCAAACCTCCATCTGACACTGCTGTACTTGGGGGGGGCCTCTGCCCAACTCCCCAGCCCCTTGCAGGGTTTCCCATGGGAACACTGAATCATCCTCAAGACACTCTCAGCATCATCTCCTGTATGAACACCTCCTTCAAACCCTCTTCAACCTGTACCACTTCCTTCAGCATCCCCCCGAGACCCCCACCTGCTCTGGCTGTCACAGCACTCACCAGTCCCCTGTGTCCCTCCATCCCACACGGGTACGGACAGGGATGAGGTGAGCACAGGGACAGTGATAGGGTGGAGGATGGGGCTGTCTCTCTTTGCCTGCACAGGGAGGGCGTCTAAACAGTCCCTGTCATGTGGCAATAAATTACTTTGTCTCTCTTTTTGGTCACCAGGGAAGGATTTGGGGGAATTTCACTGAGAAGGCATCAAAAGTGGGAAAAAAAATAAAAAATCAAGGGGAACTGGGGGGCTGGAATAAAAAAAAAAAAAAAATTTTCATCCCCAGATTATGGTTTCAATTGAAACTAGACAGATCTGGAGACTAGGAGAGGCTCAGAGAACTTGGGAGAGCGTGCTTGGCTGTAGCACCCACTTGGTGATGCCCACCCTGTGACCCTGTGAGCAGCGGCACTGGCTGTGTCACCTCAGGAAAGCAGAGCTGTGGTGACACTCCAGGGTGACATCTCAGTGCTGGGAACAGGGGGCTCGTGAAGGACCACCAAGCCCATCACCATCCTGGCCATGGGGCATGAGGATGGCTGGTGGGCAGCAGCTGCAGAGGGAGGGGGCCGTGCTGGGGACTGGCTCCCCCTTTCTGCCTGCCCTGCCTGCCCTGCCTGCTGACCACGCAGTCCTGTCCCAAAAGGTTAGGGTGGTAAAAATAGAGTGGGGCCACGGGACAGAAGGCAGGCAGGAGGCGCCTGACTGCAAGCATGCTGAAGGGCCACGGTAGCTCCCCCAGGGAGTGGGGATGCTGGTTTTGGCGGACCTCAGCCACAAAGGCTGGGGTGTTCCTGGTGGAGGGTCAGCGGGTGGTGCTGCCGGGGAGAGGGTGGCTCGGCCAGGGCTGGCTCATCTAGGAGGTGCAGGGGGCCCCCGAGGGCAGCCTTCCCGGCTTCAGCCGCAGGCTGCTCATCCAGCCCCGGGGGCAGAGATTGAAGCTGTGGATTCCCGGGATCTTGGTCCCCGAGTCTTCGGAGTCGAGGGAGACGTCCGAGTCCGTCGGGGACCGGGAGGTGCAGCGCTTGGCTGGGGACCGCCCACCTACCACGGGTGATGGCAGGGGGCTCTTGGGGCTGGGGGACAGCCTAGGAACAGGGCAAGAGGACACGCTGGGTGGAAGCAGGAGCCGGCGACCCTCTGCCCAGGTGGCTCGGGACATCCCGGGGGAGGCGCCAAACTGGGTGCCGTCCTCCCGGGGCAAAGGCAGGGAGCTTTTGTGGGTGGGTGAGGTTCTGCCCAGGCTCCCCAGCATGCTGCTGGCAGCCTGTAATCCAGGAGCTCTGGAACCCTCCAGTCGTGCTGGCCGGGGGGACTGGGGCAGGCTGGGGGGGCCGGCGGAGATGGGGGTGAAGGGCCTGGAGCCCTCGGGCCCCAGGGTTCTGGGAGAGGAGCTCTTCCTGCGGGCAGCGTTGATGATGTTCCTGGCGAGCCGCGCTTGTATCTGCCGGCTGGCCCGGGGGTCGGGGTCCTGCCGCAGCGGGGACAGGGACCTCTCGCTCCACGGAGGGGATGTGGGGGGTCCCTCATCCAGCTCAGGCAC